>JAOVVH010000037.1:11753033-11764336 GCA_028566435.1 Scorpiodoras heckelii
ACACACACACACACACACACACACACACACACACACACACACACACACACACACACAGACACACAGACACACACACACAACCAGAGCAAATTCAACAATATTCAGCAAAGTGTGACAGATATAAACAGAAAAACGTACGAGTTAAACACATACTGCAGCTCAAGTTATGCTCTTCTAAGTAAATAAATCCATCATCATGCTGCTCTTTCTGCTGGGATGCGATGGGAAGAAATGCCGAACTCGGACCAAAGCTGAGCTACAGCCACTGCGGGGAAACGTCCATGTGCACCAGAAGGCATTGCTGTTTGCTCTTTAACCTACTCACAAAGCCCACTCAGGATTGTTTGTACAGAGCTCAGCTCCAGTCTGAATGATTAGCAGGAACAAAGATTTCATTCAAACTGGTCTTAAAATATACAACACCAGAGCCAAATACAACTGTACATCACCACAGCAACGACAGATTACACTGCGGTGCTGAATAACACGGACAGATGGTTACATGCATAAGGAATAGCGTCGGCCCTAAAATGGAGCCTTGAGGTTCACCGCATGCATTTATTCATTTCCTTACTCAGTGATAATCTTAAGAAGAGCAACATCGATGCTATCAGATAAGTGGATAAGTGGATTAAATGCTAGATGAATGTAGCCTTCAAAGCACGTCAGTGTTACGTTTATAGCCTATTTCTTTATTATATGGTTTTGTTGTCACTGAATACTAGATTCTGATTGGTCAATTATGGCATTCGGCGTTCTGTTGTTTCTGTATAACAAACCGTCGCTATGGGTGCAGTTCTGATCAAAAAAAAGCAGGAGGAAATCTTAATCTCTATTATTTATATGAAATCTTATTAGAAAGCCGGCCAGAGCAAAACTGCTGGTGTGTGTGTGTGTGTGTGTGTGTGTGTGTGTGTGTGTGTGTGTGTAGTGGGATCCATGTATAGGACCCTGAAGGTGCTGGCAAATCACACTGGGCGTGCCATAACACCCATGGCTTCTTATCTCTCTCTGCCTACTTGTTTCTTTCCCCCATCTATTTTCTTCTCTCCCTGTGTGTGTGTGTGTGTGTGTGTGTGTGTGTGTGTGTGTTAACGCAGCACCACCTTTCACCTCACGCCCCTTTCCGTGCAGCACACGCGTAATGATTCACACGTCCCAGGGGCACGGTGACCAGCGTAATCAATCTCTATTACAGCACCCGGATGAACAGACACCCCCCCCCAAAACACACGCACATATATATATATACACACATACAGTACACACACACAAACACACACAATAGTCTCTGGGTCTGGATAAAATGTGGTGCAATTTTATGGAAAGAAAGAAAGAAAAAAAGAAAGCTCCCTGGCTTCAACGTGTCACTTCTGCGCCAACCACTCTTGGTATTTTTTTTAGCAGGGTCTGCTGCCCAAATGTGCACACATGCATGCACACACACACAGAATTTTAAGCATCCATGCATACTGTATATGCACACTCGCAATATGCACCTTCTCTCTCACTCTCACTCTCACTCTCACACACACACCTCTTGGTGTGAAACATACTATATGATACCTTGGACTTAATTTGATCCAGAAGTCTTCTTCATAACAACAAAGTCCCAACTAACCTGTGTGTTAATATATGGTGCGTGACACGGGACAAAATTCATCTGCATGAGCTAATCTGTTATAAAACTACTATTATACATTATATAAACATCATTTGGTGTAAGAAAGCTCACGCTGGCCCTTTAAGAGACCTGGTTCCAATAGGAAAGATTTGGCTGATATATTTGGAGCACAAAAATCTATTTAGACACAGTGATAAGATGCCAAAGTTTACACCAGGGTGGAGCATATAGGTGAACTGAGGACAGCGCACACACACACACACACATACACACACACACTTTTTATTATGTCTAAGCACAATATCCAGAGGTCATGCAGTATTCTGTTGAATCTGTGCATCTCTGTCAATTGAATGTTATTAGAAATGCCATCAGAGTGAAGCCCTTCAGCACACAGAAGTGTCTTGGCGATGTTTTGTCTATTGCGGGTGGCGCGAGTGTCCGTGCGAGTGTCCGTGCGAGTGTCTCCCTCCCTAGGGGGTTTTAGAGACGGGGGGAAGGTGCAGGGCTGCAGTGCACCTTTTCTGATTTATAGTCTTGGCATGCTGACACATCTCTCATCAGCGCTCCATCTCGCATCCTTTGTTCCCCTGCCTGCTTTTGTTTCCTTCTCCGCCTCTCACGTCGTTCTGTTCGTTAAGGGTCCTCACGTGACGAGGTCGTACAGTTATGAGATACTGAGTCGAAGTGCTTTAAGTCATTAGATCTCACTCTGGTTCTGTTTGCCGGTTAATCCAGCTAGATGTCATGCAGCAATGCTGTACATTATCAGCCCTTTCCTCGTGCACATACGTGATGGAGCTCTGCACACTAATATGATAATTATAATTGGACCCCATCTGTGACTCCACCCCTGCCTCTTTCATATTCATTTCCACTGGTTAATCAGTGTACATGCCCTTTATTTCACTTCTGCAATCTTCAAATCAGTGCTTAAACATAAAAATGTTTTTTTTTCCCCCTCACACACACACACACACACACACACACTTGGCGGTCTGTTGTTCATTCCAACCAGAATTAAGAGGATAAACTGATGACACACCGAAGCCAAATCTGTCTTAAAAAGATCTTACTGGCGGCTCTGTGCATGAGAAATGGAGCTAAATGGCGGCTGAGGCTTTCATTTCTCCTGGTGCATCACAGATCACAGAGTTACGGTAACGAGAACGTACTGTGCAGATCAAAAGTGACCTGGCAGCGATTAAAAAACAAGATCTTAGCGTTTTAGATTTTATTTATGGTATTTCTTGTGGAGCAGATTTGATATGGATAAATATCGACACCACTGTCTGTGCTGTCTGGGTATGAGGGATGGACGGCGTACTCTCTGTTGCTTGATGATCACAGGGACACTAGCCAATTATGGGCATCTCTGAGCTCACGTATGAGGAAAAGGGCGGATAGTGCTTTCATCCGAGTGTGTCATGTTGCTCAAAAGATGTGAGTGGGTGGCTTCGTGTAAGAAATGACTGCAGCTGCATATCTACCCTTAAAAGTATGTGTGTAATTTTTTTCCCCCACACCTTTGATCTATAGAGGACGAGAAATGACTTAAGCATAAATGAATAAATAAATAGATAAATAAATAGTTTAGTATATAAATAAATAATGTGTCTTGAATTTATTTCTAAAAAACAACATCTATTTGGTCTATACATATGTATTTCTACATTTATTTATTTAATTATTTCTATATTTATTTATTTTTTATTTCCATTTTTCTACTTTTATTTTTTTTCTGTATACATTTCCACATTTATTTATTTCTGTATTTCCACATTTATTTATTTCTGAATCTCTACATTTATTTATTTCTGTATCTCCACATTTATTTATTAATTTATTTCCACATTTTTATATTTATTTATTTCTGTGTTTACACATTTATTAATTTCTGTATTTCCACATTTATTTATTTCTGTTTCCACATTTATTTATTTCTGTATTTCCACATTTTTTTATTTCTTTATTTCCAGATTTCTACATTTATTTATTTCTGTATTTCCACATTTATTTATTTCTGTATTTCCACATTTATTTATTTTTTATTTGTGTTTCCATATTTATTTATTTATGTATTCTCACATTTATTTATTTCTGTATTTCCATTTTTTTTACTTATTTATTTCCACATTTCTACATTTATTTATTTTTGTGTTCCTACATTTATTTATTTATGTATTTCCACATTTCTAAAAATTTTTACTTATGTATTTCCACATTGAATAAATGTACATAATAAAGAAACAAATGTAGAAACACAAACGGACCAAATGGAAATGTAAAAAATAAATTCAAGACATTTATTTTCATATGCCCTTTTTCATGACAAAAATTTATTTATTGTTTTATTTATTTATATACTAAACTACATATTTGTGCATTTATTTATTTATACTCAAGTCATTTCTCGTCCTCCGTACTGACAGGGCTTATGATATAATGTCGTAATCAACCCTTCATTCTCGACCCGTTTTCAGCTTCCCATCTCAGATCACCATCACACTGACATCATTTATATGTAATAAATCTCTCCACCACCAATTAGGAAGAGTTTTCCCCAAGGCCAAATGCCTGTGTGTGTGTGTGCGTGTGCGTGTGCGCGTGTGTGTCTGAGGGCAATGTGCATATGGATGTGTGTGTGTGTGTGTGTGTGTGTGTGTATGTGTGTGTGTGTGTGAGAACCCCAACAACCCCATCTGTCAGGTCTGACAGGCCAGGCTTTGTCTACCAATCCCCTGGTGGTGACTGACTGAAAAAAGGTCACATGACATATTGCAAAACAACATGATGGACTCAGGGGTGTGATTTATGGTGTAACATATTATTCCCTTCAGAAGCATCATTCCACTGTCAAGCAGCTACACATGCGCACACACACACTTACACACACAAACTGCTCTATACACAAATGGAAATATAAAGTAGAGGAAATTTATTTCATTCTGCTCTGCCTTTCAGAAGATCTGGTTACAGATTACACAGCGAACATGGGCACTAGAAATGCGCCGAGACAGAATAATGGATAAACAAGTAGGAATGTTGGCGATACTGTCAAAAGAATACGTAATATACCGTACTCGGTTAGCGATCTTCGGGCTAATTGCACGTCTGCATGCTGAGCGGTGTGCTGAGGTTCTGATCCTAGGATCAAGTGGCTTATTCAGTACCATTAAATCTCTCTGTAATAACACAACTTGACGTGAGACTGTGCATAAACATGCACAAAGCAAATCAAATTACCTCGTTTTGTACACTTAATACACTTGGTATTTGTAAGGTATCAGCATGATTTTATAAGACGGTGTCAGTACGGGTTCAGAGTTAAACTGATCCTATATTAGATGAGTCATTTTAGAGTATTACACCAGCACATATTTATTTATTTATTCATTTACCATACATCGGGTTGAAGCCTGATTACTGGCACTTTTTTACTTCTTATACTCTTGATAGAGTCTGTGAGCCTTTGATAAAGTCAATCATCTGATAATTATTTCCAATCTTGTCTACTCAGTGATCAAGAGATACACTGATACAGACCTGGTTCTAATCATATCCTCAGAGTCAATCCTACGCAATCTGAAGCGTTTCAGTTTCATCACTGCTACCGGGGATCCCCAGGGTGCAGTTCTGGATCCACTTTTGTTCTTTACACACTAAACTACTCAACAGGGATTCAGATCTCATGTCTTCAACTACTTGAATGTCAACTGCACACAAGTCTATTTCTCCTTTTCCTCTTCCATCTGGTCACCCCCACGCCACCCCCCAGGTTCTTGGAAGATACTTTCTGTTTGGACAACTCTCTGCCAAATGCCGAAATATGAAAGAAGGTCTGGGTGGGTGGGCGAGCACTTTTAGCCAACTGAGAACTTCCTCAAACTTAGATCAGAAAGCTTTCTAAAGATCTCCCACCCACCTATTTGCCAGGTCCAAACAACACAAAAGACCTAAAAAAAAAAAAAAAAAAAGAAGGCTGGACAGTGGATATAAAGCAGAGAGTGGGAGAAGCCAAACCTTGACGGAACAGTAAGGACATGGTAGAGAGACAGCAAGGATAAGGTATTATAGCAAGCAAAAAATATAACTTGTGGAAACTTTGTATCTCTAAAAATTTATGTATGTAAAGTGCCAGGTCCAACAACCCATCGGTCCCCAATGAGACCACATGTTCAAGCAAACGTGAACTGAGTCTAAGCTTAAAATGTAGGACAGCCCCAAAGAAGAATTTCATTTATTATTTATAGCTTTGCTGACCAAGTAAAAAACCTTGAATGCAGTATCCTCTCAATCCATGAAGACTGAAAACTTTGAAGATTTGATTGACAAGGTGTACACAGTTGTGTATTGAATAGGCACTGATTTGCTTTCTGTTGCTTCCCTTATGTGCCATTAAGGTCTTCCACTGGAGAAGACCATGTCCCACATACTAATGTGGCACATGATCTTCTCCAGTGGAAGACCTTAATGGGATGAACCAACTTTTTTGAATCCCTGGGCACCACCATGGTAATGTAGCCAGTTAGTAGCCAACTGACCCCCCATTACCATGGTGGTCCCCAGGGATTAGAGCTTAACTCTGGGGCAGAAAAAAATAAGGCTACCATAACAGACCAAGCTGAAAGGTAGAGTGGCAACAGACCACCTGAAGCACTTCTTGTTTGGTCCGAAAGTTCAAAGAACGAGCTTCACGTTGGATTGGATCCTCGTCTATTCAATTCAATCTTAATCTTCCAGCACCATTCAAGACAACAACACTTGTAATATCCCACTGCATGGACAATGAAAATATGAACTTTCCCTCTCTAAATAAAACTTTAAATGTCACTCAGAGCAAGAGACGCTAAATAGAGACTTGACCATTTAAGGCGTTTTTAGATGCTGAAGCCACAGACTCAGTTAATAAATGTGGAATTCTCAAGAGACTGAAGGGAAAATCTTGGGTCTTTCCATCTTGGCTTGACCAGTTAAGAAAACAGCAGCTCCAACAGCACTGGAATTTTTTGCAACTGCAAGGTAGTCACATTTTTCCTCTGTGATATGGGGAAAACAGCTAACAGCTGCTAACAGTTAAGGAAATATCTAATAGCCCCCCCCCATTTTTTTTCATATGTCCTATGATATGTCATATACAGCACCCCTCCTTAGGGGGTTCTAATGAATTTTGAAGTTATGACACACTCACGGTACCTAAAGCTTCTCTGCTGACTACTGCAGGAAATGTATCTTTCACTAGCGGTTATACTTGCTCACTATTTCTGAACTGGGACTTGTTTTATGGTCTGACTCATGTTATTCAAGGAAGCAATAACTGGTAACTGTTGAATGATGCTAGTTTTTAGACTAGACCTTTTTTTCTAAACTAAATAAGACACTGAGGCAAGTCAATGAAAGAAAGCTTTGACTGTGGGTCAAATCAACTGGAATGAACCAACTTTTTGAAGCACCACTGAACTGAACTATTCTTTTTGTTGCATATGTTTGCTTAATTAACCCTGTTGCACTATTGGATCAAACCAATCTTTCTACCGCACTAAGAGTCAAACCAAGCTTTTTGCTACAACATCCGTTCCAACCAACCTTTCTGTTGCACCACTGGTTCCAACGAACTGTCTCTTACTCAGTTGGTGTAAACCAACCTTTCTAGTGCACAACTGGTTCCAACCAAACTTTCTGTTTCACCATCAGCTTGAACCAATGATTCTGTTGTACCACTGGTTTCAACCAACCTTTCTGTTCCACCACTGGTTCTAACGAATCTTTCTGTTGCACCATTGGGCTTGAACTAGGGCTGAAACAATTATTTGAGTTACTCGAATAATTCGATTACAAAAAATCCTCGAAGCAAATTCTTTGCCTCGAGGCTTCGTTTAATTCATGTTCTATATCGTATCACTTCGCTTTGTAAACTAGTGCGCAGCTCCGGTATCAGTGTTTTACACGGACTGTTATAACTGCGGCGCATTTTAAAGCATTAAGGCGCCGCGATTTATTTTGCTCTCTATGGCAACGGCGGAAAATGAAGATCCCGGTGTGTGTAAAAGGCTGAAAATGTCTAAAGTGTGGGACCATTTTACGCTGCGTGAGGTGGACAGTGTAGTGCAGTGTGTACACTGTAAAACGGACCTGGACTACCATCCTTCATCTCTCCCTCCCGCGCGCACACACACACGCGTGCACACAAACACACGCACACACACACGCACACACATGCGTGCACACGCACACGCAAACACACGCACACACAAACGCACACACAAACACACGCACACGCACACGCAAACACGCACACACACATACGCACACACACACACACACACACACAGGTTACATCTCAAAACACGCCTTCCCCATACATAAGATAGTAACAATAAATGTAACAGAGGGACAAATAGACTAAACTATGTTTGTGAAGTTGTATTTCAGTTTATTTTCTATAAACTATCAAATATTTTCTATATATTTTATTATATCTATTATCTATTATAAAAGTTTAACAGAAAGGGTGATTAAATGGGTTTAGTTCTGGAGCCAATAAGCCAAAGGTTTTAAGATTTGATCTAATAAAAGGGTTGAGTTTGAATAAAAACCTTTTGTGAGGAATAACAGCCAATTGCTTGCTCATTTTAAGAGGCCTTTCATGTTGCATAACACACTATTGATATAGTTGTTTAAAAACACAAAGTATGATTTATTCAATTGCTCGATTAATCGATGAAAAAAATTGACAACACTCGATTACAAAAATATTCGATAGTTGCAGCCCTAGCTTGAACCAAAGACTCGGTTGCACGACTGATTCCAACCAACATTTCTGTTGCACCATTGGTTTAAACCATTGATTCTGTTGTACCACTGGTTCCAACAAACATTCCTGTTGTACCATTGGATTGAATGAACTCTTCTTTTGCAAACCAACATTTCTTTTGCACCAATTGGTTGAATCATCCTTTTGACTCCATAATTGTATTTAACTCAATTTTCTGTTGCACCACTGGGTCAAAGGAAAATTTCTACCACACCCTATGGGGTCAAACCAACAGTTCTGTTATCTAATGGAGCAGACCCAAACCACTGCATTAAACCAACCTTTCTGATGTCTCATACATGCTGGTGTTTTCTTTCATATATTGTACATCAAAAGTTATATATCAGTATAATTTTTATATACGTCAAAATGTTCTGACTAACAAACCTACCTATTCTTACTTATTCTACCATACCCTCCTTGTAGTTTTTCCACTCATGCTTTATATTCCTCTGTGGGAAGTACAGACTCTCCAGTCCCCCAGAGCTCAGCTGTTCCCAGCATTTTAGGACAGCACATCCTATCCTTTCAGCATTTTCCTCCTTTCAGCCCATGCCAGCTCCACATGTGGTGAAAATATCTCTCCGCTGCCTGCAAGAGCAATGTTCCCTGCTTGTTTTCATTTTATGGTTGTATACACAAGGCTGCCAAAGCCACAGTGAGGAAAAGCGAGGGGAAGAGAAGGGGAGAGATCAATCAGGAATGGAAAAAAAGAGATAGACAAACAAGCCCACTCATGGTAGGCATCTTTGTACATTTCGGCAACAAACTTTCTCTTATGAAATCACGTTCTCAAAGACGCATAAACGAGATCTCTGCACGGAGAAGTCGCACGGAAACGTAGACTGAAATGAGAGTCCATAATGTTTGAGTGGGAGACGCATTTCTGCGCTTAGTGTATTTCCAGAATCTTCATGGTTCTTTGCTCTGTCGTCCAGGTGTGCAAGAGGAGGATGTGACGCATCAAAGGTCTCACAACGATTAACTGATTCCCAGTAGGATGCTTCATTTCAGGGTGGGGGGGGTGTAAATTAGACCGGTGTTAGGAAGCGTGTCCTTTATATCTTATGACGTGGCAAAAGCCTGATATACATTATAAAAGGAGACATCAGTTCCTCATTCTTTTGGTAGGAATCCATCATTCCTACCTTTTCCATTTCGGTACAAGACTCAGCTGATATCTAACTAACATCCTTTTGGTAACAGAGCTGACGCTCCGTTATCTTCCAATACAAAACATAAAAGAAGTAAAAGGGGCGGGATTAAAGAAGAGTGTCCGTCAACATAGTTTACATAAAAACTTGCATATAATCGGACAAGAAAAATAAGTCAAATCCAATCTGATCTGATAACAATGTAGCATTTGTTGATGTATATTTTATATTATAATATAAAAAAATGAAACATGGTTTACACGCGAGTGCAAAAGTCCTCGCGCCCTCGGTGGCTTCAATGGTGGATCGGACACTGAAAATGTCAGTACATTAAAACTGCAATATTCACACGTTGAACAGAAATTTACAGTTTCTAGTTCTACAGATTTCCGCAGTGTGCGACACATCCCCCCCCCCCCTAAGCGCAAACGTGCTACTTCTAAAGCGTCTTGATGTGACTGTGTGAGAGCAGTAGCACAGACGATACTCTCCGCTCATGGTTCACCCATCGCCGTGTTCTCCAGAGACGATGGGAAGCGTAAACAAGAGCATCGGCTTGGCAATTAACTTCACCCCGCTTTCCGCCTCTTATACGCTGCCCTAGATTCGTGAGGCGGCAGAGGAGGTGGAAAGGAACGCAGTTGGAATAATAATTTACTGTCGGGGTGAACACAACGGATAATGACAAGACCATTAGAACTGGTGGAGCGAATACGGTTCCACATGATATCCCACGAATATCCCACCCACATGATAGGCATGAAAGTGTGAGGTGTAAAAAAAAAAAAAAAAAACAACTCACATGATGCTAGTGTTCTGTAACCATATACCATCCTTTTGACAGAAACATGCAAGAGCAAAACTATCACACAGAGTGTTAACGAGGACTTTTCCTCATCCACCGTCAGCGCAAGTGTCTAGTTAGCAGATGACGTAGCTGTATATATGTGGACATATGAAATGCAGAACCTTCCTCCTACCTGCACTTGCCCCTTGCCCATCATCTTGTCGACAATCTCGTTGTCGTCCTTGTTGAGCATGGACTTGTCGTAGCTTTTATCGTAGCACAGGATGCGCAGGCACTGCGAGCCCTCCAGCTCGATTTCGAACTCCTGTTGGACAGTCAGATGGAATTCAAATGTCGAAGAAACTACAAAAAAAAAAAATCACACGGACTGGAGAAAAATACAAACGCATACCTCGTTCCAGTGCGGCTCGGTGGTGTTTCGGAACACGCGGGTCTTGGCTTTGCTAACAAAGTAGCCAAAGGAATCCACTTCTAGTGTGCAGTAGAGATCTGAGAAGAACGAACAAAGATGAAAAGAAATGAAAGGACGTCATATTGCTGCATGGTGTCTCTGTTGGAAAAGCCAGATGCTTTACAGAGCTAGTCTGAGAATCAAGTACAGAGCTAATCCGAGAAGCCCGTACTGAGCTAATCTGAGAATCTAGTACGGAGCTAATCTGAGAAACTCGTACAGAGCTAATCTGAGAAACTCGTACAGAGCTAATCTGAGAATTTAGTACAGAGCTAATCTAAAAATCTAGTACAGAGCTAATCGGAGAATCTACTACAGAGCTAATCCGAGAAGCCCGTACTGAGCTAATCTGAGAATCTAGTACAGAGCTAATCTGAGAAGCCCGTACTGAGCTAATCTGAGAATCTAGTACAGAGCTAATCTGAGAAACTCGTACAGAGCTAATCTGAGAA
>JAOVVH010000037.1:11899732-11910591 GCA_028566435.1 Scorpiodoras heckelii
AAATCTGACCTTTATGGAAAAATGGCAAGAAGAAAACCATTGTTGAAAGAAAGACATAAGAAGTGATTAATACAAGAGTACATGGCTTGTGGCAAACTGCAAATGGCACTTCTTATGGCTTTCTTTCAACAATGGCTTTCTTCTTGCCATTTTTCCATAAAGGTCAGAGGGTGCTACTTTGTGTTGTTCTATCACTTAAAATCTCAATAAAATACATTTAAGTTTGTGTTCGTAAGGTGACAAAATGTGAAAAAGTTCAAGGGGTATGAATACTTTTGCAAGCCACTGTATATAGATGGTAAAAATCCTTGCAATTTTGTGCTGAGAAACATTGTGTTTGAACTGACTGACAATTCTCTCATGAAGTTTGGCACAAAGTGGTGAACCACGACCCGTCCTTGCTTACAAAGACTAACCTTTTGGTGGATTCTCCTTTTATACTCAGTCTTGATGACCTCACCTGTTACCGGTTCAACTGCTAATTGTGGAACTTTCCAGAACAGTGTTATCTGTATAAAATTTTCAGTCTTATTTTGCTTCTGTCCCAATTTTTTTTCCTGGAGGTACCATATTGTGACCTGCTGCATATCTGTATATTCAATGCATGATAAAAAAACTGGACTTGACTTGGCAGAAACAGGATCCCTGAAGTCTGACATACAAGCCTGGCTTCTGCTGCTCCATGCCTTCCTGTGATTCATTCACTGTTTGACCTTTCACTACAGCTCACCCAAGCAGGCCATATGATATATTGGCTCCACGGCGTATTGGCATGTCTCCTTTATCCGTGCTACCATTAATAAATCGGACACAGTTATATTTCATTTTTTACATAATGCATGCCAGGCATTGTAGTTGTGATGGCTTACCGTGCCAATGAAATCTGAAGGAGTTCTTCTGTTAACATTATAGCCATATTAGCTTATGTCCTTGCATTTGCAAAGTCATTATTCTTAGTTGTGGGAATAGCCCACTAATGAAATAATATTTGTTTAAAAGTGGTCCTGCGGTGATTCCTGTCCATTGATGGATGGGATAGAAGGGGTTACAATATCAACAGATGGGCTGCAGTCGGTAATTGTATGCCAGCAATGTGACCTATGGAAAACAAAAATCGCCAAGTGTTGTAGGTCCCTCAGCACAAAGAAAGTGTAACATGGCACTCTAATAACTGCTCTTACTGTTCCACCCCGACTGTCTACATAATATTGTTAGGTTTACTGATATATATCCTGTGTGAAATAAAGAAATCCTGGACAAAGGGACGCCTATCACATGAGTTTTAAAAGGATTAATGCTGATGGTGAATATTACAAAATACTTTGTATTAGCTCCAGAGTTTGGTGAGAAACAGTACACACCTTCAAGCTTCTGTCTGATTTAATGAGGTGTGAAAAAAAAGTGGAATTGCTACTACTGCAGAGCTCATACACTAATAATTCAATCTAATAAAACCCGAACCACAAACCCTGCCTTATATTAATGATGCAGGGATTTCATAAGCAACACACACACACACGCGCGTGCACGCACACACATTTCTTTATTGGCAGAAGGCTCGGGATCCATATATAGCTTTGGCTCAGGTCAAAGCCTCCATAAATAAAAGGTAAAACCAACCTGCCATACACACATGCCGCAGTATAATTCATCAATATGCATCTCTACCACTCTCTCAACCACACACACATTAAATATGTCTACGAAAACGAGTGCCAGTAATAGGATTACGTGTTCGTCCACTTCAAACAAAAGACAGAGAACAAGGGCTTCGAACTGATCCTAGCTTTACTGGACAGTAAGCCTTGAGCTATTTACTTTGTCAACTGTATTAATAATTTTGAGAGAGAAAAAAAAAAACGTGTCAAAAAATAGTGACAAAAATTACAAGAAAAAGGTGTTATCGTTTTTTTCTTTAATAATGGCTAAAAGTCTGGATAGCAAGACTACTTAAGTCCTACAGAGGATATAAAAACTCTACATTCACATGGCAGGTTTTTAAAATGGACCTTCTGTGAAGCATGGTGGTGGCAGCATCATGCAGCATTGTTGTGGCAGCAACACATACAAACACAAATACAAACACACTTTTGCAACCAGCATGTTGTAGTTGAACTGAAATTACTTTTACTAAGCTTTTCCTACCTATTCATTTGTTGTTGATGGTTTTTTTTTTTTGAAAACCTACAATTTCAATAAGGGTATAGACATTTTGTAGGCATTTTATATCCACTAATATCTTCTGTTCTAATTTAGATTTTGTCAAGTAAGCCAATATGCTTTCCATTGTAGGAGATTTAAGAGAATAAATCTGTTTTTAAAGACTGTCAGACCAGGAGTAACCAACATGAGGACACGGTCTTCCTCATGTCACTGGGTTATGGCTCAGTCCATCAGGACAATATAAATGTCCTAAGTACAAATAAAGACTTAGGACAATCTCATTTATTATTTTATCCAGAAGACACCCATCTTCTGCCTGGAAGAGAGATTAATAACACGCACCGGCTCTTCAGGATCATTTAGACAGTGGATAAGAATTGTGTGACATTAAGTTGAAGATATGTTAATGCTCTTAATTAAAATGTGTATGCATGAGCGTCGCTCCTCTCGGTGGCTCGGTGTTACAAAATTAAACTGTCGGTTTTGTTTTCAGCACCTTTAATACGTAATCTGTTGGGACACGGAGCCAACGATCACTGCAAAACAAAAAAAAAAGATAATTATGTCAAGTGCCCTCTGCGTGATGATAAAGGGTAATTACTTTTTTTTTAATTATTCACAAAAAAGATGCTCGGAGGGACGTAACCTTTAGCGAACACCAGTTGATTGATGAGGCGAGTCATTTTCCTGAAATGATTACCGATCACAATCTCGAACTATGAACAGTCTAGTCTTTTCAAAATCCCCCCCATTTCCATCCTACCAAATCTCCTGATCTGACCGAAGGCTGGCAGAAAGGAGGGGAAAGGAAAGGAAAGGAAAGGAACACTTCTGGTATATATTTCATTATTCATATCATCAAGAAGATTCAGCTTCTCAGTCAGAAGGAAAGAAAATCCATTTAGCGTATGAGCATGTCTGACAGGGCAGTTGGAATGGTGCAAAGATCAGCTCGAAGCCACTGTAGCCAGCCGAAGACAGTGACAGTAATGCACTTGCTGCCAGGAATAGATATATTTCTGAGGGCAAACACAGGCAAAAAGAGAAATAAATACCCATCAATGTGAGAGAGATAGAGAGAGAGAGAGAGAGCGATAGAGTGGTGGAACATCATGGGGATTTTGAGAGGCAAATTTACAGTAAATTCACTCAGGATCTATTTACCAAACATGCAGTGTATAGTACTGTGTAAACACAAATATAACATAACACATATCTTTAACAAAAAAAAAAAAGAACAAATGGTTCTCAAAATGGGGTCTGTGGGTTTTTGTTTTCACTTTCTTACAGTTATTTAAACCACAAGCCATTCGTATCTAAGTAATAGTCATTACTGTAACTGTATTGTAAAAATATGGGGCTGCAATAAGTAGCCAAAATATTATCGTACACATTTACAGTACTGTGCAAAAGTCTTAGGCACCCTATTGTTTTTAGGTACAACTTTTTTTTGTTTTATTGATTAGTTATTGAGTCAGTACAAAACAGATTTTACATTTCCAAACGTTACTTTTCCAACAAAAAATTTAAAGTTACACAAAAATGTTTGTATGTCACTAACGAAAGCAACACATTACATAACAGAGCACTTTTCAGATTAAAAAACATAATGAGGGCTACTGGGTTTTGCATGCAAAAAAAAAGAAAAAAGAAGAAGAAGTAAGTGTGACAGTCAAAGTCTCCAGAAGAGCTGTGGAAGATTCAATAAAACTTACCGGCTAATTTCCTTATAAAACCTCACACATTGTGAACACCTGGGAACACTGTTTAAGAAAAAGACACCAAATATGGACTTCCTTTAGTTTTTTACTGTTTACTGCACTTTATAGTGTTTTCTTTTATGTAGAAACATCTTCATTAGTTTTGAATCCATCTTTGCTTTACAGCAGTTTTCGCATGTGACTAAGACTTCTGCGTTGTACTGTATAATAATTAGCTGGTAAGTTTTACTGAGCGTCTTGGAGAATCTGCTCTTCACAGCTCTTCTGGAGACTTTGACTGTCACACTTACTTCTTTTTTTGCATGCAAAACCCAGCAGCCTTCATTATGTTTTGTGTCTGAAAAGTGCTCTGTCATGTCATGTGTTGCTTTCATTACTGATATACAAACGTTTTTGTGTAACATTTTATTTTTTGTTGGAAAAGTAACGTTTCTGTACTGACTCAATAATGCAGAACTAAAAAAAAAAAGGTATGCCTAAGACTTTTGCACAGTACTGTATATAATAAGGCTGTTGTGTAAATAATTATATTATGTCCGAAATTGCTCCATGAAATGAATTTTACAATTAAAAGAAAAATCCCTGCCTAAGCTGATAATAGATAAAATCTTCTATAATGTGACAAGTCCATTAGACGTATGAGTTCAGTGTAGACGTATGTACACCGTAATAGTGCTCAACTTCTGATCTAGAAACAATTTACCAGGCTTACGACAAACAAAAAAAAAAACAAGTACCCCAGAGCTAAAACCACAGCCTAACAGAAGAACCCTATAACCCTATGTTGCTGATGTTGCTAACTGATTCCATATGTCAGTTTCCTACATTAGCAAGAATGAGAATCTCTCATAAGCCAGTGCAGATCAATGGAGAGGTGCAGATGCAGATCCTGACACCCTGTGGTTGAAAACCTTTTAATGTTCGAAAGCGCTATTATTATAAAGTTAAACGTGTCATACATTTCTACACTAACGTAAATATTCATGATTGAGCCTGACTGCAGGGTTTATTGAACAAACAAGTACATAGAGCAAACATAATCACTAGACATAAACGAAGTGGGGGGGAAAAAACACATCAAATAAAGGCTCGTCACAGAAACGTCACTGGTAAAGGCAGATGCAAGACACGGACGAAGACGCGGAGAGTGTCTGAATGTAGAGAACGTGATATGGGTTTCGTGTCGTGGTTGCTAGTTCGTGGTTTCATGGCAAAACGCAACCTGCCAGTCTTGAAGAAACTTTGTACTGTTATTTATTACTGGTAATAAAATCAGAGTTTTTACAATTATGTAAAAGTGACCTCTCTTAACACAATTACATAAAATCACAAAATTACATCCTTTGTACTTATTCATTATAAAATAATTATGGCTAAGAAATGAAGCAGAGAAAATCCAAACAGTATTAAACAGTAAATTCATCCCATGAGCCTGAGTTCATGTGTCAAAAAATATATAAAAAATGTTACATTTTTTTCTATTCATAGTGATTCCATGTTAAAAGTCATTCCTTTTGTTTAAAGGTGTCTTGATTCTTATATCCAAATGCTGCACAGTGAAGGAAGGAGCAAGAATGAACTGAAACAAGGAATCCAAATTGTAGCTTAAGTGGTTTCTGAGACACTGAAATGTGTCAGTTGCAGCGCCCCCGTGGATGAAATTTGGTGCGTGTCTACAGAATGTGGTAGTGATGTGGGGTATGAAATTTCATGACATTTAAGCCTTTACATCACAAGATACTGGCTAATGACCCGCTAGATTTTTGCTTTGAGCATTATTCAGTAGGTGGCGCGACTCCACAAATGAATCATAATGAGCTAGGATAATGTGCCCCCTAGAGGCCGGCTTGCCATAAAATGTTCATAATCTTAGGCAAAAGCTTTGTCTTTTTTTTTAGCCCAACTTCGAATCTAGATCTGATACATCAGTGGTTACAACAAGCAAATAGCTGGAAGATCTAGAATCAGACTGATGTTGAACCTATCTGTCCGTATGACTGTCTCACCTTTCAAAGCATTTGCAACGTCATTTCCATACTTTTCTCAGAAACGTTTATCCGAAGCGACTCAGAAGTGAGGTGGAATCCAATCTACAAACAGAGCTGAGCAGTTGGTTGTGCTCAGGACTCCATCAGTAGCTTTATGACAGTCCAGGGATTTGATTGACAACCTTCTTTTCCTTCGGTACAAAACCTTGACCCAGTGTAACTCTTCCCTCTTTCATTTGCTTTCATTGTAATTTTGCTACTCTACCTGCTTCTGTACGTTTACTCCATACTTCCTAGATAGGAAAAATGTCCGAGTTCAACAGAGCATAATGAGCTCTGGTGGGTAGGATTGAATTACACTGTCCCATAATGATTTGAGTAACACTAGCTAATCATTACAGGAGAACGGATAATTGGTAAAGAATAAAATTTGGAGAAAATGGGGGTTATTATTTTTATTATTATTTTTTATTTTTATTTTTTTTATTATTATTAATACAATTGTTGTTGCTGTTGTGGTTATTTCCATTATTTTCACTATCTGTGTATTATATTTGTCCCTCAGGACCGCTCCAAGAGTCATTTTAGCTTTAGCTACATCTCCAGTGACCTTGCTGACAGCTGATAAATGTGTGACTACATCCCTAACCAGGTTACTTGTGCCTCTTATAGGCTGTTTAATGCTGCTGAAACGTGATTATTTTTTTTCTTGGTCTATTCCACCCCTGACAGAGATGTATGTTGACTGTGCACCCTGAACAACGTTTTACGATTTTAGAAGGTAGAAAGAACATCAGAAAGAAGCAGCACGGGTTTATAAGCTACCAAGCAAGGTCATGCCGGACAGACAGATGTAAGAGCATTGGGAAGAACATCGGCGTATCATCCTATGTCATGAATGGCATGTTATATCAATCCAGTATGGAGTCGTTCCATGAATCGTGCATGAAGCATAGCAGAGGACACATTATTGGACTAAGAAAGAAACGTTTAAGATAAACACTATCACAATATACGAGCTGTTATTGACCATATAAAACATCCAAAACAAGAATTTTGATGAGCGACAGTGTGTCGAGCGACAGTGTGTCAATCCAGTCAACCTGCCTGGAGTCTGTGTAATTTCCAGGCAATTAATTTACCGAACAAGTTTCTTGTAATGATACCGCTGTGTTTAGAAACACCGTCTGTCAACTGGGGGATCTGGCATAAAGAATCCCTGTGTGGGAACCTCAATTTGCACAGGTCACCAAACAAATGTGGCAAGAAAAGACTCCAAAAGAAGTATTTTCGTTGGGTGTTTTGGCACTCCTAAGAAAACCCTCCCCCTCTCATTGCTTGCTTTCTCAATTTTGAGGACGTCCATTCAGTAGTTTCTTTTTATTCACCACTGAATAGCCAAGGAGTTTAAACTCTGCAAAGAATGAGCATGCATTCTAGGCTAAACAGAATTATCAAGGGGCTGCCGAACCCCCATGATTCTTTCAGGGCTTGCTACATCTAGCATCTATTGCCATGCAAAGCAGCAGCTACTGCTCTAGCCGCTTCAAGCATAACACAAGGAAAAAAAAAATACAGGGGGGAAAAGGCTTGGCTAGTCAAAGACACCACGTCTTTGTCGACTCGGGAATGCATATAATTTGTGCGGGGACAGAAAGATCGATTTTGATCTTTTCCTTTTGAGAGGGGCCTTCAGAGCGGTCTGTGCAGTCGTGAGAAAAGCGGTCAGCATTTTTGACAAATACAAAGAGGACGAAAAAAAAAACAAGCACGGATGAAACATGAAGCTGAGGTCTGGAGCCTGAGATATTCAGAGCCATGCCAAGTGCAGAAGTGTGAGAATCAACAAGCAGAAGTATTAGCAGCTTGCCACAGTGCTGCTTTTTCTTACTCGCGAGCAGGAAATTCCAGTCTTTTCATAGCAACATGCACCCAGCATGCATCACTGCCACAGTAATGGATTAAGGCATGAAAAGACCATATGCACTGGCATTTCACAGAGTCTATCCCATCTCATCAGGGACTGGAAGTCATCGCGACTCACCATCATGTCCTAACAATACACACTGCTCCATCCTTTTCATTATTTTCACTGCTTTCCTGGGATCAATACACTGCAAGACAGCATTGGCCTTTCACTTTCTTCTACAACCAGCCGGACCCTGTTTGAATCTGCGTCTTAACCGTAAGAAAAAGAGCCGAACCGGTCTCAAAAAAGTGCAGAAGGACTCTCAGAAATCAATACATACTAGACGACGTGTCATATATTAAATAAATGACTTCAAAGTAGAGAAGATGCCTTTATGATGATTAAAATTGACCGGCACAGAGGTACAGACATACGCATTTCCCCATTACTGCAGAAATCCATGAGTTTTCCATTGACAAACCAATTCCACGTTAGAATTCCAGCTCTGAAATTAATATTTATCACAATATGAAGACAATGATAAAGGGGACTTTTCATGCTGACAGCAGCACTGATGCAAGTCAAAAGGAGGGCACAAACAAAAGGAAAAGAATGAGAGAGAGAGGATAGAGCAAACAACAGGAGGCCAAAAGATATTAGAAAGAAAAAAAGCAATGCAAGCAGACCAAAAAGAAAAAAAACAACACAATAATACAAATACAATTTCTTGCTAGCATGCCATTGTGGTCATTTTGAAAAGGCAATTTCTTGGGCAGGAAAGGACGAAAGAGAAGAAGTGGACTAACCTAGGCACCGAAGTGTTAGTCAACGCTTGAAAACTTGCATATATCATACTAGTTTAACCAACAGAAATGTTTAATGGAAAACAGCCAATTTGAAGTGACGTGTTAAAGTTCAGAATTGTCTGTGACCTTGCTAAGAAAAATTCAACCACTGACTCCATCCCTGCCACGCTTGGGCTCCGACTGAATCCTGAATACTCCTTCTATACATGAAGATTCAGCAATGATCATTGTTCTCAAATCTTTCTAATCTTATCTTATCATTTCTATAGTAACAAGGTACACAGGAACTTGATATGAACTTACTCAGTGATATGCTGGCGTTTTCCGTGACCAGGTGGCATTTATTTAGCATTTTTGGAAGGAGTCTCCAGTGTTAGTGCTTTGTAGCAGTCAGAATAAAATATACATGTTGTATACGAGCAAGAATGTAGAAGAAGCATACCAAATTGCACATCTTGAGATCTTGAGATATCAGTTGCAGCACCTCCTCAGCCCGAAATTTCATAAAATTTGCTGTGCGTCTAAAGAATGTGGTAGGGATGCAGGCTGTGAAATGTTGTTAAGTTTGAGCCTTTACATCCCAAGATATTGACTAGTGAAGTCCTAGCTTTTTGCTTTGAACATTATTCACTTGGTGGCGCTACTCCACAAATGAGTCCTAGAAGCCAACTGGTCATAATAATTCATGATGTTTGGCAAAATGGTTTTTGAGCTATTACCAAAAAAGTGCTTTGAGCCTACCCTAGTTCAGGTCATCATGCACCCAGTGAAAGCTTATATACCATATCAGATGTGTGGGGCTACGACCAGACCAAGTTTCATATGGATTGGCGAAGTCTATGTTACCGTCGACCAAAAATTGGTCGGAAGCTTCGGCTGGTGGTGGAAATGAATGCTTATAGCTGCTATAACATAAATAATATCAGGAACTAACATGTTTCTTGGACGTCGAACAACATGAAACAACCATATACAGTAAAACTATGGTATTCTTCATTGATCTTTGGCAAAGTGATGTTGTCTTTAAGGGTATACGAAAAAAATCCATGACATGAAGTGATTTATTATTCTTATGCCAAAAATTACAATTTTTAAATGTATTGAAAAGACAAAGGGCACATTTTAACCATTTATTGTTATATTTAATGTTATGGAGCATCAGTGAGACAAGCTGGTTCCTGTTATCGCTTACTTTATAGCGCCAACCTCTCAGCATCGTCGTCTCTGTGAGCCAGAGGTGCTGTATCTGAGGATCCAGAGAGAGAGAGTGAGAAAGAATACCTTCAACAGAAGCTATAAATCCGTGTGTGTTTCAGAGAGAGAGAGAGAGAGAGAGAAGGAGAGAGACTCGAACTTCAATTTGCAGTAATTCTGTTATCTACTGAGTCAGGCTGTGGCAGTCTCCGTCTGCAGATTGAACACACCGCTCTCTCTCTCTCTCTCTCTCTCTCTCTCTCGCACTTACTCTGTTCCTCGGTTTCACCATCAGACTGGAGAGAAAACTGCCTTTAGACCTCCTCATTAATGCCTCGTCTTCCTCTTGCACTCCTCAGCTCTTATCAACCTTACACTCTTATTCGTTTCACCTGTTCATTCCTACCTCTCCTGCCTGCCACTCTCTCTCTCTCTCTCTCTCTCTCTCTCTCTCTCTCTCTCTTTAATTTGTCCACTTTCTGTTCATTCCATCTCCAAAGAACATCTCAAAGCAATCAGCTTAAGCCAGCCCCAGCTTGTGTCTGTATGTGTGTGTGTGTGTGTGTGTGTGTGTGTGTGCCTGTACGCACACACTTTTCCTCTCTGCCTCACGCACTTCTTTCCTGTTCTTGCCAAATCATGCCGTGCCATTTCCACAATGGCACTTAAACGCGTCTGAATCCCCATACCTCCGATCTAAAATCCCTCCATCTGCCCTGATATCAAGGCTTGGCTCTACGCTAGCGCCGTGGCCACTGCTGAGGCTAATTTCACTAGGCGCTCTTGGGCGCGCGGTACTTCCAACCTGCCAAACTGTTTCTTCATTAACTTAAGCAGGCTGTGCAGAGGGATGACCTCCATCTGCATTTCATCAGAACGACGAGAGGAAAAAAAGGCGACGTGTGCGGATATTACGGATAGCACAAATCAAACGATCACATTTATAAGCAGGTATAAATGTTCAAGACTGGGTTAATAAGTAGTGCACACATATCACTTTGTATATATACAGGGGTTAGACAATGAAACTGAAACACCTGGTTTTGGACCACAATAATTTATTAGTATGGTGTAGGGC
>JAOVVH010000037.1:11924116-11938068 GCA_028566435.1 Scorpiodoras heckelii
ATCACTGCAGTGCTGAGAATGATCCACCACCCAAATAGTACCTGATCTGTGCTGGTCCTGTGGGGGTCCTGACCATTTGCGAACAGAACAAAGGGAACTAATGAGTGTAGAGGAAAGGAGGTGGTCATAATGTTAAGCCTGATCAGTGTATGTAAAAGTCTTGCATGAAAAATCCTACTTAAGTAAAAGTATATAAGTATTAGCAACAAAATGTAATTAAAGTATTAAAGATAAAGATAATTAATACTGAAGCATATGTCGCTGTGTGCAAGCACAGTGACAAAATGTGTCACTTTCAATCAGTGTGTAAGCAGCATGTTAGTGTTGTAGCTGCTGGAGGTGGAGCAAGTTTGAACTACTTTATATACAGTTTTATATATAGACATATACCAGATAAATCTGATGGGCTGTGTGATGATCACTGGGAAAGGAAATAAGAAAAAACAAAGTTCTTGGACTTGATTTTCAGTGAGATATTGGATCATTTGAACATTTATTGAAATGAAACCATGTGAGAGGTTTAGAGGGAAAAAATCACTATTTGGTGGTGCTGTTAACAAACTCATAGACATCTGAAATGTGACCTGATTACGTACGCGCTGCTTTTTTTAAGATGTTAGAAGTCAAAAAGGTTGGAAACCACTGGTTTAATCTCTAATGATGTGTTGTTCTTCTGTGTAAAGTCTTTATATTTAAAGTTAACTAATAACTAAAGCAGTTAAATAAATGTAGTGGAGTTAAAAAAGTACAATATTTTCACCTGAAATGAAGTGGAATGGAAATACAGAGTAGCATAAAATGCAAATACACAAGTAAAGTATATGTACAAGTACAAGTGTATGTAAATACAGTACTTGAGTAAATGCACTTAGTTACTTTCTACTGGTGAAAGGCATTAGGATGAATAATCCTTTATTGTAATTTACAATACTATCTTGATTTGTTTGCTTTGATGCAAATACACGCATCGTTAAAGATGAAAGCAGTTGGTTTACAACCTTTTCGGCTTCTGACGTCTGACAAAAAGCAACGTGTACGTAATGGGGCCACATTTCAGATGTCTATGAGTTTGTTAATAGCTCCACCAAACGGTGATTTTTTTTCCCTCTAAACTTCTCACATTTCATTTTAATAAATGTTTAAATGATCTGATATCTCAGCAAAAATCAGAGATTAGAGAAAAAGTCCAAAAAAAGGAAGACGGGTTTGTGTATCAGAAGTCTTTCGTTAATTATCTCACGACCCCTCAGATTTATCTGTTGTCCCTGTATATAAAACTGTATATAAAGTAATTCAAACTTGCTCCACCTCCAGCAGCTACAACACTAACGTGCTGCTTACACACTGACGCTTCAGTATTAATCATCTAATGATGTCATATATAATATATAACATATCAGTCATAGGGACCAAACCGGGACTTTTACTTAAGTAAAGGATCTGAATACTTCTTCCACCATCGGTAATCACACATACGCTAAAGAAACTGTAGATCGGGACTTAGTTGAAAACTGCAGGAGTATTCTGTTAATGTGATGTCTCTACAGTTAAAATGATTCACAATGACTATTGTTCAATAACAATTAGATGCCTTTGAAAAGCCAGCAAAAGGCATTTTGGACCAAACAACAACTTCGGAAAATGGTGTTAATGCAAAGGAAGTGATATCGATGTAACATTCGACCAATACACAGAACTGACTTGAAGCTGAAAGTAAAGTAACTCTCTGGAGTGGTATCCGGTATCTGGTGCCAGACGGAGAGAAAGTGAGTCCCAGTCTCCATGCCCATGAATGGGGAAGTCAGAGAAGACTAATGTTTCAGAAGCCTGGCATGATTAGAAAGGCTGAAAGAGCAGGGTTTGCATGCTGTAAAAGACGAGCAGAGAAAACTCTTGGGGGGGTGAGGATAAAAATCAATCTCACATAGATAAACACGCATGCTGCTTTGTGGCATATCAGATATAACCCAAAGCCGTCATACACATACAATATACACTGGAGTGTTTGTAAACACATCTGTGCATTTTCCACGCCACGTGTGCTTAATCATCGCCAGAAACCTTACTAAATGCTTACACAGGCCTCATTACGCACAATTTACTCATATCCATGGAAGCTTTTCCTAAGATCAGCTTTTAAAAAATAATAGTAATAATAATAATTTGTCATTTATAAAAGCGCAGTGGCATTAGCTCAATATTTTCCACCCACTGACCAATTAAGGTTTTAATAGCTCATCTAGCTCCTCCTTCATGCCTAATGCGCTAATGAATATGCAATACTGTCACCATGTCTTAATTAAAGCACGTACCAATATGCAAGGCTCATTACTGAGACAGTAGCGCTATTCTCGAAGGAAAGGAAAAGTAATGACTGTTCTTACGTATACACAGCTGCACACAAACACTAAGTACAGGATATGTACTCTGTAATGTTAAAATGCGGCTAAACACCTTTCCCCCCCCACCTCGGTGTTTGTTCGTCACACTGTTTCCTAACTGGGTTACGAACCCCAGTCCTGTTAATCATGTGTGGGGTTCTGGTGTTACTTGATTTATGTTCTTGTGCAAGATTTTAGTGTTACATGATTTATGTTCCTGTTCCAGCACAGAGCTATGAGATTTTCTATCAGGGACCTGCTTAGTTCCCTGAGCCGGTGCGTTCCAAAAATACCATTTGATCTGCAGTTTCCTGACTGAGATTCAAGACCAACCTTGAAAATGAGAATGAGCCATGCTCATCCTCCACCGCCGTTCCCCTATATTATATTTCCCAATATATTTTTCCATTCCACTTCGGAGAGCCGCTTTATTGTCGCTCTTGTATTGTAGAGAAACTGGCTGCATCTCTTTAATGCCCTGCCACGCCAAGAAGCCTGTTTGCATTTGGAAAACGTCAGCTGTTCGTGGCTGACAATCACCTATATAGGGTCCTGAAGCATTAGCATTTATTGGACCAAGTGCCAATTTGGTTGATTAATTGGCTTCTTAAATATATTCCAAACAAGATACTGCTGCGAAAAACAGGACACCACTATAAGTACTTGGTGTACCATTTGGTATTCCACTTTCTTGCTTTTTATGTGTTTTTATTTTATGCAGGTACTATCTGGTACAGCAACTTATATCCTTTCACAGACTACAGGATACACATGCATCTTTGGGGTGTTTGATTGCAATGTTTCAAAGAAGACATAATCAATCATCTAGTCCTTAGGGGCCATGGTGGCCTAGTAGTTAAGACTGTACATGAAATTCCATAAGGGCAGGGGTTGACAGGAGTGTGTGTGCATAGACAGTAGTATGTGTCACTGTTTTGTCTCACCACAGCAACCCCTTCCTTGGTAGGTGCCCAGAAAGCTGACCTTGTGTGCTGACCCAGAACTTCTTTTCTCTTGTTGGAAGGGGCATCAGGATATTTGACAGGAAAAAAAAAATATTGGTCAAGATTCCACACAGTGAAGAGTTTCTCGGGTTATCAGGAATAAGAACTGGAGAAACCTTTGTTATTCACTCTGGCTTGGCGACTCACTAATGAGGAAATCTAGCTGGATCTGGTCTTCATGCTCTTCATCTTTCAAGACTCTCTCAAGAAAGGGAATTTTATATGCTTGTACCTCATCTCTGGCTGGTGCTAGCCTGATATCTGTTCCTGTCAATGGTCCAGTCTGTTCCTCGTCAGTTTCCTACAACTACCTGCAGTGTAAAAGGTGTGCAGTGACTATTACTTTTACCCTGGTAATAGTATTAACTGGGTGTCTGTAGATTAGTATGTTTATGTCCCACTAAAGTATCTCAGCTCTGCACTATGCAAAAATACACTGAAGTACCAGAAAAAAAACGGTATATAACTGGCAATACTTGGTAGTTAATACTTGCACAGTCCTCACGCTGATGTTTGTTGAGGCCCCAACATTGAATTCCGATGTTACGTGAGGCAGTGTTGCACGCCCATCACGTGAAATGATTCTTGCCAGCCGACGCTGGTCACGTTCACTCAGAGTCTATTTCGAGTCTAAGTTTGAGGTTTTGCCGGAATTCTTGTAGTCACGGTACACCCTTGAATTGCTCATACGTGAAAATCCAAACTTTGCTTCTATCTCCGAAATGCTGTGACCCATCTCACGAGCTCCAACTATTAAACCGTGTTGAAAATTGCAAAATCGTGATAACTTGTCATTCTCACTGCAGAAACAGCTCTAGAAGCTTCCACAGATGTCTACCGCTTTATATACGCACTGGCGGACGCAAGCAATGATGCGTATTTTACATAGGCTCCTGTACCAGTTTTTTGGTACTTCAGTGTAAGGTGTATTTACAGCACAATCAAGACCATGATGAATAATTATAAAGGTCCTTGCATTGCACTGGACAGCCTGGTAGAGTAGTAATGTTAGCCAGATCTTTATGTTGGAACACTGACTTTTTGTGTGCAATCTTTTAAAAAATATATTGTTCTGACACCAAAAATATCACATTTAAGCAATTTTGGTATTTTGGAGTTTAGAGGGATATAGAGAAGGAATTTTTACGATGTCATAATGCCAGTGGTCCTCTCTAGAAAATCAGGACACTGGAAACTTTTTATGAAAGAAGTAAATGATTTGAGCTTGTCCACAAGCTCAGCTTGCTTTTCACGTGATTTGACCTGAGGCACTTGAGTGCAGACTGCGAGCCACTGCTCGGCTCTCTTTCTTACACCAAGTCAATCACACCTCTTTTGAGTGAGAAAGACGTGACTGGCCAGTTAAAAAGTACAAAGTGTAAGGGGCTATATCCAGAACAAAATAGCTCGGTTAGGATTCTAAGCCAGGAAGCTGAAGAATATGAGTTCAAAATCCTGTCTCTTAAACATCGCTTCCTTTCGTCTGTACAAATTTGCCATTTTGATATCATCGCATTGTGCCGTAGAGTCCAGTCCGATCGTACACAGGCTATCTGATCTGTCTCTCTCTGAGGGCACTGTCTGTTTTATGAAAGATATCTACTGTTGTCCCTATGCATAAGGAATCCAATCCATCTGAAGACAGACATGATGCCACCTGTGAGACATCACGTATTATGAAGTGTCTAAAGTGAGGCAGATTTCCTTGCTCTGGTGTATATGAGCTAGTCTGAAGTGTCTGGGATTTGAGTGTGACACACCAATCAAGCCTTTCTCTACAAGAACAATAAAAGCGATTGATAGGGCTATGGTGCACCTTTCTAATACACATGGTAAATATGTATTCAGTACAAGAGTTTGCCACCTGAGATGAAACATCATCTAACACTGAGTTTTCCATCCTGTCTATTTGACACTAAAATGCTTTGATCTAAACTCAGTATGACTTTTTCAGTTCTGAGCCTGAGTTGCTCATTTTTAGTACACAGTTCTTGGGGAAATCTCTGAAGTGAGCAGACCTGCAATCTACATAGTCTAAATATTCCCACTGTTAATGGCAGTGGCATAATGGCAGCCTGAAGCTTAAGATCATTACTGGAGCCAGCATCACTGGCTCCAGTAATGTACAGAAGAATGCACAAAATGACACAGGACCATGTTGTAAAGGGGAACATAAATGAAATGGTGCAAAAATTGAGACATAAAGCAAGCATGAGCAAGCATGCACGTTTAGGAAAAATTTACAGGGCAGTGTAGCTCAGTGGTGAAGACGTTGGCCTACTAACCACAAGGTAATGGGTTCAAATCCCACCACAACCAAGTTGTCACTGCTGGGCCCTTGAGCAAGGTCCTTAACCCCCAACTGCTCAGTTGTGCTGCTTAACTGAGTTAAAAATTGTAAGTCGGTCTGGATAAGGATGTCTGCCAAATGCCATAAATGTAAATGTAAAATAACTCTGTCTTGTCTCAGAATTGAAAGCAATTCTACTCATCAGCCTCAGAGTAGAGCACCATGGGTTGGACTCGTAATTTTAGAGGATGTCCTTGAGACCAGTTTTTTTCCCACCACACTGACAATGATGAACTTTTCCATTTTTCATACTCTCAGAATATAACCAACAAGCCCTAAGGTCCCCTACAGAAATGTTACTTTGAGTATTAACAGAGGTGATGGTAAATAAGTCAAATTAAATCCAGGGTCTTGAAAACTGACTTTTTTTTGTTTTTGAGGTCTCAGTCCAAGAGCCTCTTCTAAAATCTCATTCCTGAGCACCACAAATTCCTAAATTCTTGGTCTTGACTCTGAATTCATATAACTGGTCTCGTCCCCATCAGTGATCCAATCCATCCATGGTACTGAGTCAAGAGAGCAAAACTGGCCATGCTATCTGGGTGGGAGCGATAGCATTACTCTATCTACGCTGTCCGTCACAGCAACGCTAGCCAATCACGGGCATCTGTGAGCTCATGTATGCGGAAGAGGGCAGATAGCGCTTATCTTTGAGTATGTGCCTTGTGATACAGCATAAGCGGCAGTTTGAACAGATGGGGCTGTTGGCTTCATGTGCTTCAGACAAAGCAGGTGTTAGCATTCTCCTTCCCTGGTTTGTCGCTGTTGTATGATAGCTGAGATCTGGGTGGCAGTTGGGACTTCGCAGGCAAAAGTTACAACCTATATTCATGAATTTTGAGATTGCAAAATGAGTTGCATGGATAAACTTACATGAATATTTTGTACTGCCTGCTATGAAAAATTGCCATGGTGCTGGGATAAGCTCCGGATCCGGCACAACCCTGAATAGCTCTTACAGAAGATGAGTGGATGCTTGTCTCTTGCTTTCCATCTGTTTTTCTATTATCCACAGCTTTCAAAAATCTTAACTTACAGTTTTAGTTGTATATTGCATATGATACAGTAAGGATAAGGGGGTTTCACACATCTATGTATTTCTTCTCTTTCTTACACACACACACACACACACACACACACTCACACACACACACCTGTCCAGCAAGGACAAGAGCCTGATAGACTACTTTTCCCTCCACGAGCTCGCTCTTCCACTGATGGCGCCATAAATTACACTAATTCTACACAGGCAGTCATTCAGTGAGCATCAACCCAGCAAGACATACTGCAGATTGATTTTAACTCCAGTTCCCCTGAGCACTGAGAGAGAGAGAGAGAGGGAGACAGAGAGAGACAGAGAGAGAGACAGACAGAAATGTTAGCAGAGAGCAAGCGAGACATGAAGACATTTACACTGGAATCAAAACCAAAATACTTTTAGTAGTATTTTTCCTTGTAATGTTTATCTTCATTCAAGTGCCTTTACAGAGATAATTGCACTTTGCCAGCAACAATTTCTCTTCTCTGCAAGCGACTGCATTCAGACAGACTTTGTTGGCCTTTCAGACTTTCTGGAACATCTTTTCATTCAGCCCCTTTCACGTCAACAACTCAAGCTCAAAACGCTCCTTTCACTATACTTACATCTCATCGATTTCTTTCATGAGGCAAAACCATAAATTGTCCATCGTAGAGACAAGACAGGACTGGTGCTTTAATGGATAGATACAGCACGGAATCTGAGATATTTTCATTAAAGTTTGTTTTTGAGTATATATATTTTTAAAAATCTGAAATCTATCCAAGTCTGTATTATATTATGACCTGTAATTTGCCATATAAATGGTCTAAACTATCAAGTTTAAAGCAAATCCAGGATGATTTACTGTTACCACGCCAAACTTGATAACATGGGTTACCTTTCTCTTATGTATTTTTGCACACTGAATCCAGATATGTTCTCTGAATTTCTCTATCACACCATTTTTTTTTTGTCCCACATGTTCACATGGACATGGAAACAGGGCACCATGGAAACTGGGAAGGCTGTTTCAAGCCTATTGCTGGACAATAAAAAGAGGGATGTTTCTGAGGCCAAATATAGGCAAAAAACATACATTTGTTCATATATTAAGTGTACTAACAGCCTTATTTATGAATAAGTCATATATACTCCATGCCTGAAAGAAAATTTCTAAATACAGATTCGAATTCAGAGTTAAAAGTTCAAATAATAATCAGCCCCGAACTATTTTATTCCTATTATATCACAGCAATTTGCCAACACTAGCAGTTGTTTACTTATTAAAGAACAACATATTTCTTATTCGTTAATTATGCCTATTGTCGTCGAATGCCCATGAAACAAGTTTGTTCCTATTATCACAGCTATAAACAGTTGTTTCATCGCCAGCCTCTCTTATTTCTTTTGCTTGAAGTTAAGAAGACTATAAATGCAGCTTGTCATGTAACCGAATTACCCTATATAACTCCATCCTGAAGAACTTTTTTGGTTCAGACTGTAACAAAATTTGTCTGAGTGTAGAGAAAAGGAGGTGGTCATAAGGTTATGCCTGATCGGTGTATATTGCAATATCTTTGAATTCACACATATAAATGCCCCCAACATCACATATATCGAATAGAATTTGTATTAGAGGAAAAAAAAGGTATTATGTTCTTCCACTTCGCTCGCTAGTTTCATTTCTCTGCACCTAATGAATAGAGCTGCATTGACTCCATTCTGTCTAATGCTAGCTGCATATGGATGATTCAGAAAATATAATAATTATGTTGCTGTGACACTTTAATATGACCATTACCCCATTACCCTTTTGATATGTAAGACACAACTGTGTGTCATGCTCTTTAGAAATATATTAGACCTTCGACAGACATCATTATGGTTCCTATTCAACTATTATTAATAACCTCTTATGTTAACGTTCTTATTCAGGACCCATCAGTAGCGTTCTGTGAACTGCATGCATAGTATAAAGGTCTTTATAAACATGGGGCGGTGAAGCAAGCATGCAGGGAAACTGTTATATGTGAGAGCATTTCAGTACTGCGAGCACTGAGCACTAAGACACGTACGCTTATGTGTCTTAGTGCTACATGCTGTGTAGCGTTCACATTTCATCAAGAGTATCAGGATCTAGTGCCAAAAACAAACACTTCCAAATAGCTAGATTGGAAAAGAATTTGTATTGATGTATTAATGCATGTCTAATTCTGGCTCATCAGAGTCAAAGCAATAAGATGAAGACATAGTGGATGTGGGACACGGTCATGAAAAAAATGTCGGTGGTGTAGATACTGAAAAAATAAATCAAAACAATACATTACGCTAACGGAGACTTTATGACGTTCCATGCAACCAAGCAAAGAAAGACAGTTTTGGGAAGCGCTTCGTATCTGATGCTAATTATGGCTCTCAATACTGCATGTTAATATTCATCATTTCAATATGGGGTGTGTCTGAAAGATAAAAATTGCTGCATGGAAGCAGGAAGGCATCAAGGCGTGTGCAAAAATGACGATATTTGCATGTAACAATGCTTGCTAGGCTTCCCCGATCTAGATTATTCATTATGTCAGCACACATGTGTCTTCTGTTGTACCATACTCCTGTGTTGACTTTAGATTTGATTTGTTTACTGACAGAATATTTGCTCTGCTGTCTCTGCTTTATGACTTACCTGCCTAACAAACCTTACATGGTTAGGTACTGCTGACACTTTTAGTACCTTGGCAACATCAGAGAGCCATGAAAGTGTGTTTAAAACTGTATACAGATAACACAATGACTTTTGAGACAAGAGTGTGATGCTATTAAACAACCTTTGTAACTGAAACCTACAGATTGTACGTTTCATAGCAACCCAATAGCCAACGGTTCAATGTCTTTGACTCATTTCTGACTGATTTGATTGCCTGATTACACCAAAGGGAAGACTGAACCATACCCTGTCATTCAGTAGTATAGGTTAGGCTGTAAAGGACTGATACTTAAAGATGTAATAGTCTAATTATTTCTTACTATTAGAAATAACCTGGAAAAGTATGTAGAACATGATAAAAATAATAATGGTTTAAATAATGACCTCACCACAAATGAAAACCTGTTTGGAAAACTGTCTTACGGTCCAGAATGCTCGTGTTTGGATGTGTCTCTTGTCAGTCATTTTATAGACACTCCCCTACACCCATTCATTGTTCCCTTCCCTCAGTAAGCGCCCAGCATGGGCGGATAATTTTCCTCTGAGCAAAAAAATCACTCATTGCTCTGAATAAAATAAACAATAAATGCACTGGGAATACTTTTCCAAGATGGGTCACAGGGGAAGGGGATGAAGCTGGACACAGAATTAATGATGTTGCTCTTGGACAATCACGCAAACGCAATCTGTATAAAGCTTTGAATTGTTTAATAAAGCCAGTTTTACATAATGAGTCAAGTAGACTTCATGTGTTTTCATTACAAATCCAAATTCATGAGCCAACCCTCATGTGGTCCTAGTGTTATATTATGACTTTCAAGGAGCTGAATGACTAAGTGTCCTTAAAAGTCGTGACAGTCCTTACTAATGGAAACTTTAGTTGAGTCATTGCTCAAGGAGTGAAAATGACATTACAATTTTAATCAGCTTCACCTATTTAAAAGTTGGAGACCTTCTGCTGCCAAGTTTTGATTGTAGCCTAATGCACCCTTAAGAGGCAGATGTCAATAATTCAGTTCTGGTCCAGGATATAAAAAGAAAAGTGCCACTGCATTATCATTGAGCACTGATACGACGAAATATAAATACAGTACAGTGAAAATACACATAAGATTCATAATAAGGCTCCAGTTGGATCTTGATGAACAGGGAAGAGTGAGATTGATAGAATGTGCACAGAAGCAGGTCAGCTTTTGTCTTTTGTGTGTGTGTGTGTGTGTGTGTGTGTGTGTGTGATATTGTGATAATGAAATAAAGAGTTTAGTACTAAAACTGAGCTTCATTTAAAAACAGAATAGACAGGTGCGTCCAGTGTGAACTTGTTTTGGCTTAATCTGTAATACCAAATGAACACACACACACACACACACACACACTAGGCCTGGGGTTTCCATTTATTCACAGAATTGCACAAAAAAGAGAACTCTTTCATTATTCATACGATTCAAATTGAGATAGAAGAAAAAAGTTTGCGCATTGTTTGTTTTCATCACGTTTGTCATGAGGCCACTGGTATTATTTACTTCTGATGACTCTTCCATGCAGATTATGTTTGTGCAGGCAATGCAGCAGGGTAGAATGGTGCACCACCACTCCTGCTTCAGCTAAACCTTTTGCATCAATAAGATTCATTTTCACTTACAAGAGCCTGTGGCAGGACAAGGTTTGAAGAGTCAGAGACTATACACTGAAGTACCAGAAAAACTGGTATAGTTGACAGTTAATACTTGGTAGGTTCCCATGGGATCTTAGAGGGAACATTACACAGTCCCCAGTGATGCACGTCTATCATGTGAAACGATTCTTACCAGCCGACGCCGGTCACGTTCACCGAGTCTTCTTACGGCCACACTGCTGCCGTAAGTTCGAGGTTTTGCCAAGGAATAACTCACTACATTTTGGAATGGATGCGATACATTGCATGGATGCATCTATTATTTACGTGAGATGTGCATGCATTGTAAAAAAGACTTGCCAGTTGGCTTTGGTGGCGGTCTCCGTTCTCCAAGTGCTATTTTTTTCCTATTATTTAACGTCATCAAATATAAAGTAACTGTGCACCAACATTTGCAGGAAACATGGTCTGCATGGAAGAGTCATCAGAAGGCAACCTTACCAGTGATGCTGAAAAGTAATGAACATCAACAAAATGGGTCATTTTTAATTCTTAGTACTTCGATTTGATTTATTACATGTTACATTAAATAAAAATAAAATTAATATGTAGCTGCTTTTAGCTAATCGATGCATTAGCATATTTTATTTAAAAGAAAAACATTTCAGCTTCATATTCAGGACTATATACTGTATAATATATTCAGTTCTGATGAAGTATGGGTAGCTAAGAGCAAACCACTTCAACAAATCTCTTTTACTAAATATTGTATCTCTGAAACCTATTTCCTGGCCCGGGATTCTCGGTCTGTGGAAGCCACATTTCAACAAGTATTTACTCTTTTAAAACAGCTCAGCTGAGTTCGTGTCTGCTCGCAAGCAATGAATAATAAATGTGTTTTTGGAGGATTCTTATGTTCGGACCTTCGCGCTCTCTCGCTCTCTCTCTCTCTCACACACACACGAATACATACACACAAAAAAGGAGGATGAAAAGCTGTAGGGTGGGGCGCCTCAGTGTGTGTGTATGTGTGTGTGTGTGCTAAGAAAATCCCAGATTTCAAATTCCAGACATGATGAAACAAACTACAAATGCCAGTCAAAACATAGAGCAAGGACTCAAAACATTCTGCGGCAACACATGTAATCTGCTGTCACTAATAGTGGTATAGTCTGTGCATGTGTGCATTTTTGAAAGGTTAAATGTACTTTGTGATTTGACTGAGTAATGTGTAGGGCAGCAAACCTGTAATCACCTGTGACAGGAAAATGACGTGTGTGTGTGTGTTTGTGTGTGCTCATGTACCGTATGTACTGTAACTCGAAATACACAAGCAACCACACGTTTGAGTTCATGAGCAAAGAACTTACCTAAAATGTTGCACAGCATGTTTACAACTGGCTAACTGTGTTTTAGCTATAACAGGAATCCTGTATTTAAGGAATACAACTCACCAGGGAGTGATGTTATTGGAACACGGGTTGCTGGGATTCGACGCGAAGTGAATCGAAGTTAATCACTGTACTGTAATTATTTACATTACAATTATTTACTGCTTATGTACTGGTTATGCAAGTCAATTCGCTGGGCTTCCCGGTGAGACAATGGAAATCGACTTCCTGTAGTACGTGCGCTAGCTAAGCAAGCTAAACCGTGAAGACCTGGTTTCCCAAGGTTGGAGTGGAAGAAGTTGAGTGTCTTGCACAGAGCCCTGACCTCAATCCCACTGAACACCATTGGGATGAACTGCCCCAGAATGTGTCCCGAGCCTGACACCCAACATGATCACCTTAATTAATCATCTTGTGACACCCTGAATAAGTACAAACCGACACAGTCATGCTCCAAAGTGGTGTGGAAAGCCTAGCGGAAAGCAAGGATGGAGATTATTATTATAGCAAAGTGATGAGGAAACTTGAATGGGATGTCGAACAAGGACATATGGGTGTGGCTGATGGTCAGGTGTCCACATACTTTTGGCCATACCATCTTCGTATATATAACATCTATTTCTTGCCAATATACAGTACTGCTGCATGCATAAACCAAGTCATATACAATGAATAGTGCAGTTATCCATGTGCTATTTGTAAAGTAACCCTTCTTAAAAAAAATATTTAGATACATCCATATTAGTTTTGCAGAAACGATACTAAAAACGGTCATTTCTATAAACCATCCACACTATAATGTAACCCATAGCACACAATGTATTTTTTCTCCAGGTTTAATGTGCCCTGGGTTAAAAAGGCAGCAAGAGAATGAAGAGAGAAGCAAAAACCGACAGACAGACAGTATGCGCAATTAAGCTAAAACCCAACCTCTTCCTCCTTCAGTATTAAAACGCAGACGTTTTTTCAATAAAGTTGATGAGCTGTTATGACTCTGTGCGTATAAAACGTGCATATAAAACGTGATATAAAAGCGCAGTTTGAGGTTACTGCAGAGGTAACTGGCTAATGTGAGATGACACTACAATAACCGAAAACTCATAAAACTTCTCCTTCCAGCATCCGCTTATGAGCATCACAGGACACGCAATATTTATGAAGCGGGACTAACGCGGGCCTGTGGTGCCGCATAAAACTACACACGCCTCCAGGACTGAATTTCTTACTTTGTCATTTCCTTTTGTATTAAATGAAAGCCTTTAAATGAGATGTTGGGAAAATGGAGGCATCTCTCTCATTCTCTCTGGGTTACTGATGGAAGCTGGCAGAAGAAGCCTGGAATCTATCTTTCGTGTGTGTGTGAGAGAAGTCGGTTAAAAAAACACAACAGCAGCCAAGCTTGTCAAAGCTCATCATGTAGAAGGAAGTGCCAACCTTAGAGTTACAGATGAGCATAAAGTTTGTGTGTTTGTACATATATATTTGTGTG
>JAOVVH010000037.1:11950096-11966966 GCA_028566435.1 Scorpiodoras heckelii
AAAAAAAAAAAAAAAAAAAAAAAAAAAAAAAAGAAGTAAGTGTGACCGTCAAAGTCTCCAGAAGAGCTGTGGAAGATTTTCCAAGATGCTTAGTAAAACTTAAAAGCTAATTTCATTATAAAATAAAACTGTACACACTGTACCTGGGAACACTGTTTAAGAAAAAGGCACAGCAAATATTGATTTCCTTTAGTTTATTACAGTTTACTGCACTTCATAGTGTTTTCTTTTATGTAGAAACATCTTCATTATTTTACAGCGAGTCTTTGCTTGCGCCTAAGACTTCTGCATCGTACAGCATGTACAGTAATTAGCCGGTAAGTTTTACTGAGCCCAGCAACCTGGTGTATAGATCACTGATATAAAATCTTTTTGTACTGACTCGATCATGCAGAACTCAAACAAAAAATACCCTTCAGTAACAAAAGTTGAACCTAAAAACAATAAGATGCCTAAGACCTTTGCACAGTACTGTAAACCTGCTTTTATATTATGTTATATTTTCTCCTAGCTAGCAAAGTAATCATCATATGAAATTTTTAAAGCGCTTATTCCACATTTAGTAACAGTAAGAGTTTTGCTTTTATGACATTCACAAAGAGAAAGTGTTGCCTTTGATAAATCTTTGGTACTGTGGAGCATTTCTAGCCTTAGAGCAGCTTTGGGGCGAGTCCCTTCTCTAAAATTCAGCAAATGCACGAGTGCATATAGAAAAATACAAGCAGATACGACGTAGATGAATTTTAGCTATATACCGACAAATACCAATGACAAATTAATACTTTCTGGTGTATTTTTTAGACATGTTTTCAGACTCATCGTTGCTTAGAGTTTGGGTTCTTTTGATATCTACATTTTAGCTCTAAGGGTTGTGTAAGATGGACAAACAAAGGAACTTTGAAGCTTTTTTTTTGCTTTCATACCTTTCTCAACCACCAGCATTATAAAGTAGTAATTCTAGTTTTAACTTCATGGTCACAAGTTAGAAAGTCTTAAAACTACTGTATGTAATTCTAAAGTATACAGTTACAGATGAGAAGTCATTGATAATGGCAGATGAAGATGGGTTCCCTCATGACCCTCATGTCTCCTTTACACCATCATCTGTGGCTTGTGACAACGTCCTTTGTTACAAGCGCTATACAAGCAAACTCAATTGAAATTGGACAGATATCAGTGGACATGCATGTGCTGATTCGTGGCAGCTACATAGCGAGCCAATCTGCAGGAGAAAGAAGTGCAGAAGGAGGAAAAGGGGGGGAAAAAACGCTAGAACAAACAGAATCCTTAACTTTCCCTGGGAGAAGATTTCAAACGATTTCAAAGTTAACCAGTATAGAGAGGGTTACAAAGAGAACATGTGCGAGATGCAAGAGAATTGTACAGCACCGTGCTAATTAGCTCTCACGGCTTCTCGTGCTCGGCAAATTGGAAATCATCGGTGTATAAAAACTAAAAATCACTTCTAATAAGCACAACTTATTATCAAAACACCTTACGTGTGCAAAAGAGCAAACAATTCTGACTAATATACTAAATTCATTAGATTTGCAAAGGGCAGAAGGAGGGGATGCTTTTCATTACAAAGATTTATTAAAGAAGTGAACCAGCATGATCGGAGATTTGCTGCTTTCTGAGAACAGAAATGTTGCAAACACTGAAGTATGGCCTTTGTGCATGCATCGCTTTCAGTGACTGCACAACAGGATATGGCTAATAGAAAAAGCATAAACTACACCAAGCACAGCCTTAATGTGACTTGTTTTAGCTTATTGCCTTCATGTCCCGGTGGTCTGTGCTCTGATATATTATGTGATATATTTCAGGTTTCAACACTTTTACTTGCTAACTTGGGTTATTAAGAGTTATGGCTGCAATTTGTCTGGGGAAATGAACACTGTCTGTGTGGCGGGGAGGTGTATGACATGCGGCCATGTTTTTACATCATGATGGGGACCAGCAGCCCCACAGGGATAGGAATATCTGACAGATCTTGTCGGTGTGAAGAAAGCAGGCTGAGGATATTTAACAAATACTGTAGATTTGTTTGGTTTCTGAGATTAAGGAAAAGTTTAGATTAGGCATTAATAAATACATCAGTGCAAGAAAAAAATGTGTGTGTGTGTGGCGTGTGGCAGTCCTTGCCCAACGAATCCACCCTGCTCACGCTCCATGGAAACACGTGCCACCACTGGCCTGAATCCAGAGAGAGAAAAAAAACCCCAATAAAATATACATGGTGAAAGTGTCTGGAAGAAAAGAGAGAGAGAGAGAGAGAGAGAGAGAGAGAGAGAGAGAGAGAGAGAGAGAGAGAGAGAGAGAGAGAGCATCTCAGGGTGCGAATCCTACCATCTCATGTTGAAAGATTCATTGGAATATGAGAACAAGAGCACATGAACTTCCCACCTCTCTCTCTCTCTCTCTCTCTCTCTCTCTCTCTCTCTCGCATTTTCTCTGAGAATTGCACAAGAGGTCTTCTAAAGCCACTAGTAAGTGCCTGCACATAAAATCCACCCCCTCTGCAGAGAAACTAAAAATCTACGCTGACGCATATTATCACTCAGTCACACTACAGGAGCACAGAAAAAAAAAAACGAATCACTCAAGAGGCAAACTGTATCCCCCAGATGTGGCTTATTCATTTCTTTTCCAATTTCCATTAATAATATTCACAATTTCAGTACAAGGAACAGACAAAACTGGTTCACCGGCAGGAAAAAAAAAAGTAATATGAAAGGTCAGTGGCTGATGAATTCAATTTCAGGTTCGGTTGAAATCAGTTCCCCTTGCTTTTTTTGACATATTACTAAGTCATTCGCAGTCCAGCCACTCTCTCTGTCTCTTTCTCTCTCTCTCTCTCTCTCTCTCTCGCTCTGTCTCAAACACACACACACACACACACACACACACACACACACACACACACGGCATGTTTGTCTTACTATCCTTGTAAGGACCTTCAACTGACATAATTATCAATGGGACTAATTAACGACGTGCCTATTTGCCTTAATCTTAACCTGAGTAACCAAAACTGGTTTTAGTTTTTTGTGAATAATTAAACAAAAGCTCACATTATATTCCAATTATATTCCTAGCTTCCCTCCTACCTTTACTTTCATATGATCTGCTCTGCAGTCATGCTGAGGGAAATATAATGGATAAATACATATCTCGTCTTGTCTCTTCGAAGCACGACACCCAGGAACAATGAGGTGCTACATTATAGAAAGATTGCTCTGAGTGGAAAAAAACAAACAAACACAAATGTCAGCGTAAAGAAAGACACACAATTGTCTCGCCTGACTCATCCAGAAGCGTTTTCTGGGTCATCTGTCTGGACATTTTACCGCTGATCCACAACCGCTTCATCAGTTCTTCATTAGTACAGCGGCTTCCAAGACAATGCCTTACAATACACGCTACTCCGATGATGAAAAGTCATCGATTTTAACTATGATATGAGTTACTGGGCCGAGTATCAGGATGAAATGTGATAGACTCCCTAAGGATACAGTGAGACAGATGAAGTAACTAGCCAATCAATAGAGTACAGAAGGTAGAGAAAATGACCAGCTAACTCGAACGTGTCCTTCATCTCCAAAAGAAAGAAATCTGCTGAGGTTTACTCAGAGCAAAAAGCATAGCGGGAAAGAAGGCTGAATTATTTAACACCCACTTTTAGCTCGGCGCATCAACAGCGCAAAAACGACACTCTTAGATGTGCATTTCAAAATTTTTGTTTTTGAAACATGAGGATGAAGGCATTATTCAGGACACTATGGAACATGTTTATCAAGCTGTATAGGAATGAATGAAAATCCAGTTAGCTGCAGGGAAAAAAAACTTTGTATGCTACTATAGCTTCTGAGATGTATATAGAAATTTACATATAAGGAGACTCATTAATGTGAACTTGATTAGCTTCAAATCATATAATTAGCATGAGTTACTAGAATTTTGGAGACAAACCGTATTAATTGGTCAAAAAATTTTCATTTTCACGCATGAATTGAATAAAAATTTTGTCCCGCTTGGTCGTTTAACGATAATGACTTGAAAATCCTAGACATTCAATTAGACATTAAAAACAATACAGAACAAACTACATATGCTGTATAGAAGTGTGTAATATGACCACCACATAAAGTGAGAGAAAGAATGAAGTGAAATGAAATGTGTCAGTTGCAGTGCCCCCTATGGACGCAATTTCCTGACATTTGGTGGGTGTCTAAAGAATGGGGTAATGTTACAAGGTCTGAAATTTTGTGATGTTTGAGCCTTTATGTTACAAGATATTAGCTAGTGAGCTGCCTTGGATGATATTGTTGACCAATAATTGGTTGGACAAAATAATTGAAGAAGAAGAAAAACAACTTTGACAAAAATGATATGACTGCCAGCTAGCCAGCAGGAAGATTTAGAGGGTGTTGTGCCTAGGAGGCGCTCTTTCACCATTCAGTCATCATTTTGATATTTTCAGCTCTCTTTTATGGAGCTCTGTGTGTGTTACTAAATGCAAACCAGCTCTTGTAACACTGGCAAGGATTATTGTTTGGTTCGACCTTTTACACGCAACTTTTCTGTATATTTTTCATCTTTTGATTTGGAAGAGTTTGGATGACAGGTCCTCTGTTTGGCACCTATGCATGGCTAAGAATGACTTCAATTGCCTCTTTTATCCTTGAATCACTGGATGCTTCTCAGCCTGCAAACAGAATATCAATTAACTACAGTGCTGTTCTATCATCGATACCCCCTGCCAGATCCGATCACTTTTTTTTTATTATAATAGTTTTACAGCAATATCATTATTTTCTAATTAGCTCCAGGAAATAGATCATGAGGGAGCACCTACTCCCTGCTGTTAACATGATCTACAGTGGCACTGTAATGGCTATCAGCTGAGAAATGCCAGAACAGCAGGCGTTTAAATCGAAACTCTGAACAATATACAGTGCCTCTGCACTTGAATTCCCACTCTAATGTCCTCTATAAATGAGTGACATATAAACACTGGCATCAAGAAGGGCTAAAGACTGGCCTTTATTATCACAGTTGTAAATTCAGAGATGCTGTGTGAGTGTTTATGAGTCCAGCTGTGTCTTAAATGAAGGCTGTCACCTCAATAAGCCCTGTTCTGACCCATGAACCTGTGACCTATTCTAAAGGTCCATAATTCTTTTTTTTTTACAGTAGCTGTTTGAGCTCTCGCCGCTTCATCTCGATGTGTCGCTAACATTTGTCTCCCAGCAACAGTCGTCAGTGGCCAGCAATTCAGTATTTATTTAATAATTTCACTCTTTGTTGAGTACTGTGTTTCATCTTTTCAGGTGAAGGCCAGGTTTGCTGAGCTCTGACTATCGGATTGATGTTTACGAAGACTAGATGAAGTGCTGTGGTGGGGAAATGGCTGGGCTTCTCATCCTAAGAGCTTGTTTATTTGTGTTAGACGCTGTGCATGGATTGGTAATGGCATCGTTTAGTTGCCAAAGTGTTTGTTCTTAGAGTGCAGAAAAACAAGCTAGACCAGGGCTCCAGTTCAGAACATCACATCAAAGCTAATCAAATTACACCCAGTGTTGGGCAACTGAAAGGAGAACATTGTGATTCAATCAGAGGATGCTGGCTGGAGGTAGGATCAGCCTTCGAGTGGGTGAAATTAAAGTAGGAACCACTGAGCTACCCATGTTTCACTTGTCTCAGTCTCAGACACTCCTGTTCACTTAAACATTTATGTCCAAGTAAAAACCGAGAGGTTTACAATCTTTCAGTATGGACAATCAATTTAAATGGTTCCATAACTTATAAATCTCACTTGGACCGAGTAAGATATAATCACTAGAATGCAAAAAAAAAATTTTTTGACATGATAAATCAAACACCTTTCCCTGTGAAAGAAGCCAGTTTTTGGTCAGGTTCAGTCATGAAACAATCCAATCTCTCTGACAAAACCTGGAAGTCTGGATTGTGGGACTGTGTTGTGTCTTTGATTATAATGTTGAAAAGTGTCTTATTGCCCAATAACACACTATATCTTAGACTGAATCAATATATTATAGCAAACTGAATCAATGTTTCTGAATCAATTCACAATTTTCTAGCACTATAAATCAATGCTAAATGTCACAATGGTCAAAAACATCTATTGTGTCTACAGTTTTGTGTTCAGTGTGACCAACTTAGTGACTTTCTCACTAAACTACGTGACCGACCTCTTCAGCGACTTTACCGCAAACATTTCATTTAGATAAATCGAATACTTCTTGAGCAGTTTTTAGTGAATACCCTGCATTCAAATACGGCTCTTCAGCTGACATATTACAGTTTCTGGTTGTATGAGTTGAGAGAGTGGGTTCAGTTGACTCACGTCCAGTGAACTGAACTCCTAACTGAACTGCACTCTCCCACAACCAATTACTAATAAACGTTTTTCACAAAAACCAATCACTGTTCACCACTGTTTTCCAATGACCAATCACTACTGTTCCCAACCGCTAATCACTAATCACCATTGTTTCCCAGCGACCAACCACGGATCACCATTGTTCCCAATCACTAATCACTATTGTTCCAACCACTAATCACCAATCACCATTGTTTCCCAAAGACCAACCACTGATCACCATTGTTCACAATCACTAATCACTATTGTTCCAACCGCTAATCACTTATCACCGTTGTTTCGCAAAGATCAACCACTGATCACCATGGTTTCGCAAAGACCAATGACTGATCACCATTGCTCCCAGGCTCTAATCACTGATCTCCATTGTTTCCCAAAGACTAATCACTGATCACCATTGTTTCCCAATGACCAATCACTGATCACCATTGTTTCCCTATAACCAATCACTGATCATCATTGTTCCCAACCACTTATCACTGACCACCCTTGTTACCAAACACTAATCATCATGGTTTCCCTACAACCAATCACTGAGCACCATTGTTTCCCTACAACCAATCACTGATCATCATTGTTCCCAACCACTTATCACTGACCACCCTTGTTCCCAAACATTAATCATCATTGTTTCCCTACAGCCAGTCACTCATCACCATTGTTACCAGCCTCTAATCACTGATCACCATTGTTTCTCAGTGACCAGTGACTTATCACCATTGTTCCCAAACACTACCATTGTTTCCCAAAGACCAATTACTAATCAACATTGTTTGTCCTACCAATGCACTTGTTTTCAAAATTCACTTGTAATAAAAGTGACTTATTTAATCCATGACCATTTCATTCATGTTCAACTCTGTACTACTACTGTCTCATTTGTCTGCAATTTCAGTATTTTGTAAATCCATCAGTAGATAGCTTGGAAGTTATAATCAAATATTTCCTGTATTCAGAAAATCCTTCTTCATGGAACACTTTTTTGAAATGCAAATGATCAGGATGATTCGATGACTATGCATATTAGTCTACAACAGCATCAGGTGACTTCTAGCCACTTTTTGAGCATACGTTACCTACTTTCCACTGAAAAGAGCAAACATGGTGTGCGTGGTGCACAGAGAATAGGCTGTTAAAAGACTGTTATACTATCATTTGCATTCACAAAGCAGTTGTTGCCCACAACTAATTAAAAATCTGTCCAGTCCTAATCAGGTCATAATGCTACAAGTAACTCCCTCCAAAAATCCTCTGATTTGCATACTGCTAATTAGTCTCCGTTAGCTATAAATAGTTCTGATATATCCCTGTTGTATACGGCTTGCCGGGTGAAATGGAGTTGGCCGTGTACTAACCTGCAGCCATCTGCATGTACCCAGCCAGTGTGCAGATCTTCCTCTCGCAGTTTCCACTGGGCAAGAAGATGGTGATGATGGCCAGCAGCGTGCTGACGGCCAACAGCGCGCAGCCTCCGGAGCACAGCACAGCGCTCGTCTGCAAGCACAACACAATACAAACCCTCAGCGTGGTGCAAAGCATTATTTTTGCATCATTAGCTTACAGTATAACAACATTACATTATTATTAGTGTTTCAGTGGTACTATAGAGTGAGTCCTGACCAGCTGGATCACTGTCTGGTATGGGAGATGCAGCCGGCCTTGCAGTGGAAATTGAAAATGTCTGAGAACTTTATTGAGGGCTTTTTTTTTCACTTCCATTTAGCATAAATGCTGCATCCAGAAGGCCTCCAGCATTGTCCATGAACCCAGTCACCCATCACACAGGCTAGTCCCCCCTGCTGTCTGGAAAAAATACCCACATTATACGCACTAGCACTTTTATTGCATATATCTTTCTGGGCTGACCTCTTTCACCCATCATAAGTGTTCTTCCTGATGTCCTCCTTATGTCTATATACAGTACTTTATATGCGTGTCATGCTTTTATGATGATGCTTATGATTTAAGCAGGAAATTTGACAGTCTGTGTACTTATACTTATTGCTGTTTGTAGTGTGTATGATTTTATGCTGTTCTCTGTAATTACTCTATTTTGCAGTGTAATGTACATGACGCTTGACTTGCATCACTTTACAAAGACACTGTACTGCCATTTCTGTTGCATGCTATTCCAACAGGCACAATATTTCAACCCCCAGATATATATTTCGTCATGTCTGTATATACGGTTGGGGTTGGAAGTTTACATACACCCATGCTAGACAAAAATATACATACAGAACACCTAATACTTGGTTAAATGTGCTTTAGCAAGTTGAACCTTGACTAGTAGCCATCACCAAGCTTCTGACAGACTTGATATCCAGAATGGATATTTGACCACTCATGGAAGAATTGGTAGTTCAGTTAAATTTGCTGGTTTCTTGGCACGGACCTGACTTTTAAGCACAGTCCACATATGTTCGAGGTCAGGACATTTGGGAAGGCTTTTCTAAAAGCTTAATATTAGCCTCCCTGGTTCATTGTCCTGTTGGAAAAACTGTGTCCAGGTTTCAGCCATCTAGCTGATGGTTTGAGGTTGCTGAAGAATTCTGAGGTAGTCTTCCTTCTTCATTATTCCATACATTTTGTGCATGTTCCACCGGCAGTGAAAGCATGATGCTACCACCACCATGCTTAACAGTTAGTACAATGTGCTTAGGGTTGAATGCCTCACCCTTAATCCTCCAAACATACCTCTGTGGTCATTGTGTCCAAACAACTCAATCTTTGTCTCATCTGACCATAAAACTTCCCCCAGAAGACTTTTCCACTGTCCACATGGTCAGCTGCAAAGCTTCTATTTCATGGTAGCCCTGTGCCTTGGTGGTTCTTGGGTTGTTCCTGACCATCTGAACCAATTTCCTCTGAGCTGAGGGTGACATTTTGGGTCTTCTTCCAGACCTCGGTCACACCTGTGGCTACACCTCCCTTACGCACAATTGTTTGAACTGATGATCTTGGAGTCTGCAGTTGTTTAGAAACAGCTCCAAAGGACATTCCTGACTTGTGCAAATATACGATCATCTTTCTCAGACCTGCATTGAGCTCTTTGGACTTTCCCACTGTACTATGTGTTGGTCAGTCCAGTGAGTGCTGTCAAACAAACCCTTTTTAATGTTGGCACACTGCTGTAGTTAATCATGATCACTAACAGGAAGTTAAGAGGCCTTGGTCTTGGCAAGTTAAAAGACATTTTCGAACTTTCAGCACCAGTGAATTAATAATCTAAGTAAGTGCATGTATATTTACCGCAAGGTAAAATATGTCTTGGCTTTGGGCATCTCTCTCTTAGCGTGACTATAATGTTACTGGAAATTCAAATTCCTGTCATTATTAACTGCATGCAATTCTATTTGTGTAACCATAAACAGCATTACAGAGCAGCTTTACAGACATCCAGATATAGATGTGGATCCCTAATGAGTGAATCAGTGGCAATATGCAAAGGAAAAATCTCCCTGGGAAGACACGAGGCAGAAGGACTCGAGGGAATCCATCCTATTCTGGTTTCCGTCTGATTTTTAGTTATTCCAATGAGATACCACCATGCACCAATCTGGCATCACTGGTCATGACACATCATCCATAATAGGAAGAAAAAGAGAACAAGCCAGAAATCATAGATACATCTCCATGCACATATAGATAATGTAAACCTGTAGTCAAATTAGGAGTTTTTAAAAATATATATTGTTTTTTTTGGGGTTTTTTGTATACGTTATATTTTACCAGAGCATTGTCATATTTCTTGAATCTGATTGATTAGAATTAACTTTGTGTTACAGCAGATCTGATAATAGTTCATACAGCAGTACATGTAGTATCGGTGCATCCAGTCTTAATGTTTTGTAGCAGTCAGGACGGAGGAGTTTGGGGAAAAAAAAAACAAACTAAAGAGACGTTGCTATGGGAACAACTGTTTTTATAGCTGCTGTACCCCCAAAACATAACTAACTAGTCTCACAGATGTCCAACGACTTAAAATTGCTTAAATGTATGGCACGCCATTCTTTAATACACAAAAGAATCGGAAGAGTTCACAAAGGTATAAGAGCAAACAAACATTTTGAGACAAGCTGTTATTGGAAAAGAATCAACTTCAGTGTGGTGCCAGAGAATCCAGAGACAACGTTGACCAAAAAAACGCATTCATAGTGAACAATTATAGATTGTGTTGTTAGTATGCTTTTAATATGGCCTTATAAATCATTGATACTACACACAATTCTTCCAAGCCAATTTTTTTTGTCTCTATTTGCTTGAATCACTATGTGATCTGTCTTTGTAGCAGAAGACGTATGTGAGCATTTCTGCTGGCGTGCCACCCACCACTAAACTCGGCATATAAACAAACCCAAAATTAGTACAGGCATGAGAAAAAGACAGAGGAGTTTGAAGTTTAGGCAGCAGGAAGAGGGAGAAAGAGAGATGGCATGCTGTTAGAAGGTGGGCACTTGAGCTGATAGCGTTCATCCTTATCCGGCAACGTGATCTCTAAGCCTCTTCATTATTCCCAACCTTTTGATACTCTCCTTCCTGTGCCTTGCCCAGATAATCACACGTTTGGCAATTTAATACCCTGGGAATACAAATCAGAGCTGAATATATGTAATACAGTCAAACACACCTATATGACCTTAGAAAAGTTACAATACACACACACACACACACACACACACGCACACGCACACACACACACAAACACATACACAATGCCATGCAAAAAGTGATAGAAATGAACACACACTTGCACACACACACTCACATGCTGAGTGTAGAGCAGTGCCCTGAGGTGATTAAGAGTGTCTAATGAGAGACACACACAACTAACCCCACAACTAACACCTGCTTCACACCCCTGTGGTTTGGTGGTAATGATGAAAGCAATAATGATAAACATTACATTGTGTGTGTGTGTGTGTGTGTGTGTCTGTGTGTGTTGGGGGGGTGTTTGGTGAAAGCAAAGCCTCGTAACAAAGGAAGCGCCAAAGACAAAGAAGTGCACATCTGTATCTGAAACGACAGCTGTAATGTTTCTAATAATTATACTCTGACGCATGACGAATGAAATGAAGTGCTCGACAATAACGGCGTGCCCATTCCAAAAACATTACACGGTGTAATCAGGGAAGATAGACACAGCAGACACGCCCGGTCGAACATATTTCCTACTGTAAGAAGCCATTCCCTTCCAAATGGCACTCATATATTAGGAGAAATGGCCTGCAATCTTGATGCCGTTTCCTGGTCTCTCCTGCTTTACAGCCCCGCCTGTGCTTCTATCAGCTTATATCACATACGCACACGTACATCACGGCAAGGCAAGATCACCAAACAGACGAATGTTTTATTCTGCGGTGTGTCACAGTTAGCTGTGATGATGAGGGAAATGATCATAGCATTAAGACACTGAGGAAGATCGAAAGGGTTTTTAGTAGCTGTGGAACATTAAAAAAAATTATTTTGATTATGTAGTTATTATTTAAAAATGAAACGTAACCATATTATAAGAAGAATCTATAAATGTAATACAATATACTAGTAATAATATACAGTGATATTAGATCTTATTAAAATATATTATAAAGCAACAGCCACATGTGCCATTCTGTAAAGCTTTCCAAAATTAAATATTGTTAAATCTAAAATAAAAATCATAATAAATGATTAAATAATTAAATAATGTGTTTGACATGACCAAACTCTTGCCTTTTAAATTTACATCAGCTCTACGCTGCTGTATAAGGAAAGCTACTAGGTTGTTGTAGGCATCCTTTTACACTCTCACATGCTTGCGTCTTCAATCTGAACACTCCCTGAACACTTTTATTAGGAACGCCTGTACACCTATTCGTTCATATATTTATCTAATCGCGTAATCATGTGTCAGCAGATTAAACAAAACAGGCTGGTTTGACTGGTATTTCAGTAACTGCTGATCTCCCAGGATTTTCACACACAACAGACTCTAAAGTTTACTCAGAATGGTGCAGTAAAGAAAAAGCACCAAGAGAGCGCAGTTTGTCAGACAGAGATGAGAGTGAGAGTGGTCAATCTAGAATCCAGACTGGTTGCAGCTGACAGAAAAACTAGAGTGACTCAGATAACCACTCTGTACAACTGCGATGAGCAGAAAAGCATCTCTCGGTCGTACTTCGAGGTGGACGGCCACATCGGGTTCCACTTCTGTCGGCCAGGAACAGAAAGCTGAGGCTGCGGTGGGCACAGGCTCATTAAAACTTAACCGTTGAACAATGAAAAAAACGTAGCCTGCTATGATAAATCTTGATTTCTGCCGAGGCACACTGATGGTAGGATCAGAATTTGGACCCACAGCATGAATCCATGGACTAAACCTGCCTTGTGTCGACAGTCCAGGCTGGTGAAGGTGGCGTAATGGTGTGGATAATGTTGTCTTTGCTCACTTTGGGCCAATCAGTCATGGCTTAAATGCCACAGCCTATTTGATTACTCGTGCTGACCCTGTGCCACAATTCACCATCTGCTAACAGCATGATAATGCAGAATCTCAAACGAATGTTTTCAACATCTTGTGGAATCCATGCCATGAAAGATTGAGGCTGTTTTGAGAGCAAATGGAGGCCCTAACCAGTATTAGCATAGAGTTCTGTCATCTGATTGGTCAGAAGGTATTGATAATTAGTTCAAGCTCCTGGTAAGATGTTATGGTTTCTGTAGTAGCAGCTCATTCACAGGGATCTTTTGTAGTCACATTAAAAAATGTGTATATATGATGATATGGTGATGTTTATTTGGCATGTTTGGAAGAAGTCTCCAGTATCAGGGCTTTGTAACACTCAAGCGTAAAGCAATAACTTTAGGTTTTGTGCCATGGGGAAATCTTATATAGCCTTATATAGTCTAGGGCTTCGCTGTTACATAAGCTGCATTTTTGTCTTATTGAGTTCAAGAGAGGAGGAAACAAGAGCCTGGTCAGGGAACGACAGCTGTTTACAGCTGTTATGATGTAAGTGTTAACAGAAACTCATTTGTTTTTATGGACACTCCAAAACACGAAACTATATAACTATAAATAGACAAGCAAGTAGACATGTCATATTTCATAAATAAAAAAAACTGCTATGGTACAAAGGAATAAAATACAGCAGATTCATTTTCCATAACCGATCAAATAAAAGCAGCTCTTTGGCCAGATTTTTTGGACCCTACATTAAACTCAATCCGTTGGCTGGGCTGAAGCTGCAGCCTACGTAGCAGCGCGATGCTAAATCACTCCGTCTTCAGAGACTCAACAGACTGCACCGAAATCAATCGGTCTCTTTAATTATTCTGACATTTTCAGCTTTCATCAAACTCCCGAGGCCAATAAAGTGAGCAAGTGAGCCGCTGACGAGTGGAAGATGCTCATTTTTTTTCAGACTCTGGTTCATTTCCAGCCCAGTTCATAAATCACGAATGGTAATGCTTCATAGTGCTTTGATGCTGTTGCTGAACACAGTCATTATCATTAGAGATTAGACAGGAACACAAGAGATAAATGTAATAGCACCCTCTCCCTCTCCCCCTCCTCCTCCTCCACCACCACCACCACCACCACTAGAACCACCAGTCATGCATTTCAGTGTGTATGTTTGTGTTTCTCCTAGCTGAGGCTAATTTAGCAGAAAATGAGCTTCTGACACCACAAGCACTTTACAAAAGGGTTAGAAATGGATGCTAATTGTTTATCTGCACGAGTGGCTTTGGCGTGATGTGTAGTGATACTGGATGTGATGTGAAGCAGGAACGTGACGTAAGGGTGGGCAATATGGCAGAAATGTGTATCATATCAACTGACTCCATTTCCCAGCAGCCTCACTAATCATATTCCATGACTCTATCCCATGGCTGGTAAGGACTCAACCCTTTTTTGTGTATCCTTAATTAGTAACACGGGTTCAAGTCGTCAAGCTTTTGTCTTGTTGGCTTGTTTAGTCATTTTTGTCTCGTATGCCATGATGTTCTAGCTCTTGATTATGGCTCGTTTTGACTTAGTATGCAGGTTTCAATGTGTTTTCTTCATTATTATTGAAAATTATATCGTCACGTCATATCGTCACATCACCCAGTGATAATGTGATTGCATTCAAGCGATACAGTCTTACGAGGAAATCTGAAATAGTTATACCATAAATAATGCATCGTACCATTAACGATAGTCTTATGATAGAGGGCATTTATAATGCAGCATTTTAAAAACACAAAGTTGACAGGAACCAAATATTCAGTATTAACTGCTATACCAGTTTTCAGTATCTTTATTCAAATAAATAATTACAATAATAAACTAAAAAAAAAAACAGGTCATTGCATTGTTTGGTTTTTATACTGTTTGAAATACATTTTTCATTCTATCCCCCTTTTATTCACCGTTCCACAGAAGCAGCTTTGAGTGCGTGAGTTAGTGTGTGTATGTGAGTGAGAGAGAGAGAGAGAGAGAGAGAGAGGGAAAGAGAGAGAGATGGAAACTGCACCACAAATCAACCGCAATATCAATGTATACCTCTCTAAGCGACAGCAGATAACCTCAGTTCAGAGCGAGGTCAATGTCGGGCCAGAACAATCGACTCCAGCGGAGAGACCAGCCGATGCAATCAACAACACCATCAGCGCTGGTGCATTTTCATTTTTCACTAGGAGTCTCATGGTCATATGGCGCCGAATGCTCACTCACACGCAAAATATTCTGGCTTGAAATCGGGGCTGAAATACATGGAACTGAGTTCATTTAACAGAAACGATTCGTGATTCTAATAATTAAAATAAATAATAATAGTGTACTGTAGTAATTAGTAATACTGATACTGAGTCCATATTGGGGGACAATTCATTAAGTGGGCGTGGCTCAGGGTTACTCCAAATCCCGGCTCACCAATAGATGGTATTTCCAAACCTGAGTCTTTATAGTTGAGTGTAAAATCTGTATCTGAATCTGGATGAAGTCTGGGGATTAGTCATACCTGGTGCAGTGGAAAACTCTGGTCTGTGGTTTGATTTAATTGAACTGGACTGCAGCGAGTGTAAAAAAGCAATTCACTCCCAGGGCAGCGGATAATGTGAGTGATTGAACTTGTCACATGACTTCCTATATCATAATTCACAATGGCATGTGAACATGTTGGGGTCTGCAAAAAAAAACACAAAAAAAAACGAAACACTTCCAAGAGAAGTCAAGCGAAGTAACTTAATTATTTGTATGTAGGCTATGAAAGGTTGGACCTGCTCCTGTCTGAGTAGTTCCAAAGCAAAAGAAACACTAATGAAAGCCTATTACTAAGAACAATAACATGGTGCACCTATCATCTTTCACTCTGAGAAATGTTCACACGCTGGCAGAAAGAAATCTGCCTGCGAACAAACAAGCCCAGAATTGACCAGACTCGAGCGTTCAAGCTTAACAGCCATCAAAAAATGCAAGGATTTGGGAGGAAATGAGTAAAAAACACCTGCTAAATTCTGCAAATAGCATTTATGTATTGAAAAACACAGTATTACTGATAAAATGTCTTATGTTGGTGCAATAAATTCAATTAGTAAATGTACATGGTTCTATTTAATGAGTTAAACAGATATTATTTATTTATTATTTTTAACTTTTTGTTGAACTTCCATATTTTACTTAAGCAGAAATTCTGCCCTTAATTTAAATACACTGAGGAATTTCGTTCTTTCTTTCCATGTAGTAAAAGTCATCTCACTGAGCTCTCACTACAATAAAACAACAATGATCTCTACTGTTTTAACTCATCAAAATGAAACATATTGGCTTTAAGACTCTCTCTTTCTCACTCTCTCTCTCTCTCTCTCTCTCTCTCTCTCTCTCTGTGAGATCTATATAATATTTTTCTTAGATATTATATTACCAAATACGACCAAATTCGGTTATCTCTCCTCAGATGGCAGAAGACAGTGACGGTTGCAATTTAGTTTTCTTTATTAAGCCAAAATGTTAAGCAGAGTCAGGATCAATGAACAGGCAGAAGTCAGGTGATACAATGATACTTGGGCAAAAGACAAAGAACCAGAAACCAGAAACCAGAAGTGTAGCCATAACAGGAAACTGAGCGTATACTTCACAATGTGTGCGTGAACAAACAGGCTCAACCAGCTGTCTTCCAGTATCAAGGATAGATGCTTGAAGGCTCCATTTCTAGGAAGTTACATCACTGAATTGTCATCGATTGGTACCGAAAGACTGTTCCAATGTCTAGGATCCTTTCAAAGTCAACCAAGAAGAAAGGTTTCAATGATACCCTCAGCATTTAATTACCCACAACCTTATACACAATTTTTTAAACTACAGGGTGGGCCATTTATATGGATACACCTAAATGAAATGGGAATGGTTGGTGATATCAACTTTCTGTTTGTGGCACATTAGTATATGGGAGGGGGAAAACTTTTCAAGATGGGTGTTGACCATGGCGGCCATTTTGAAGT
>JAOVVH010000037.1:12019402-12034957 GCA_028566435.1 Scorpiodoras heckelii
CTGTCTAGCAAACATGCTACAAATGAAATAACAGTGGACTTATCTGTGTCATACATGGATAACACTCAGTGGACCACTTAAAACTCATGTACATACACATATGTAATACATACATAGACACAGCCCACTTGTTTGGGTTTTTTTTTTAGCATTTTTCAGCACTTTTAGTTTTCAAGCCCTACATAATCCCAGTAACTTATGAAATTATGTGCATTTGTGTTCAGGCTAGTTTCATCACAGGCAACTCAGTAGGTCAGTGACGGGTAGGATCACTTAAAATCCCTTAAAAATCTATGTCCCTGGCATCAAATCAAAAATGCTGAGTCATACTGACTAGCATGCACAGCACTAGTAGGATGATCAGCACCTTCTATAACGTGTACCAACATTTAGATTTGGTCTAGTTTGGTTATCATACGCAGATCTTTCACAGGCCTCTATTTGTTCCCTGGAATTAAGCCAAAAATGTACAGACTGCAATGTTTGTTACCTCCAACATCAGTGCAGCTTCATTTGCTTAAGGCTTTTTCAATGGCGCTCACAATCCTGGCAGTCTTCTGATCGTTGTCCACGAAGCCGTCCCCATTCTGCCGACACCACACATGTTGGGTAAACATACAAACATACAACCCCCACAGAAGTGTATGTGCTCGACTGCCTGTAGTGATTATACGTTAATATCCGATGTTCACTGTGGCTTCAATGCACTGATTACAGGAATTTAGTTTGCCCAAAGGAGGAATGTAAACACTAGTAAAGGATTTGAGGGAATGGGATAAAAATGTTGGCTAAAAAAAGTAAAGATTGACACTTAATCTAACCAGGGAATCAAGGAATCGCATATTTGTAGACCAATACAGAGACCTTCTCACTGATTCCCTTTAATATTTTTATCCGGATGGGCGTGGTCTCTTACAGGATGACTCCGCCCACACGTACAGGGTTTGGACAAGGAATTTTGGAGTGACGTGTTAAGTTTTTGTGTTGTGTCTAACATAAACATATAATCTTCACCTTCTTGGAGTGCACCAGTGCACCATTCACCTGCACCTCAAACCACCCAGTTGTTGTAGGAGTGCTCTCGCTTGTCTGTGGGACGGACAAACAGAACCCGGGTTGATGAGGACTGGTGCAGGAAACAAGCATCGGCAAAAACAAAATAAAAAGAAGCAAGTGTGATAGTCAAAGTCTCCAGAAGAGCTGTGAAGAGCAGATTCTCCAAGACTCAGAGTAAAACGTAGCAGCTAATTACTGTACAGTACGATGCAGAAGTCTTAAGCACATGCAAAGACGCCTTTGAAAATAATGAAATTGTTTCTACATAAAAGAAAACACTATAAAGTGCAGTAAACGGTCATAAACTAATGGAAGTCAATATGTGGTGTCTTTTTCTTAAACAGTGTTCCCAGGTGTTCACAATGCATGCAGTTTTATAGGGGAAAAAGCTTTTAGGTTTTACTGAGCTTGGAGAATCTGCCACAGATCGTCTGGAGACTTTGACGGTCAGACTTGCTTCTTTGTTTTGCAGCAAAATCCAGCAGCCTTCATTATGCTTTTTGTCTGAAAAGTGCTCTGTTATGTAAAGTAACATTTGGAAATATAAAATCTTTTTGAACTGACTGTACTGCAGAACTCAATAACAGAAGTTGTACCTGAAAACAACAGGGTGCCTAAGACTGTTGAACAGAACATTATTACGCATTACGTTACAGCAGCTATAAACAGGAAATTGCAATGTCCTCGGTCCTTGCTCTCAGATTACCCGAGCGAGCGTGTTAACATAGACCTTAAAACTTAGTCAAAGGTAGGTAGGTAGGTAGGTAAGTATTTGTACACACTAAAGCAGCAACTCTGTGTACATGTGGCTGTTCTCAATAGACTTGGAGGTGTAGCATTACAGACCACACACAACCACACCCTACTGCGTAAATAGTGCACCTGCTCTAGTCGTACCCAAAATCGCTTTGCTGGTATTCAAACTACGGGTGCAACACACCCATAACGCAGGTCACGGTTCGTAGGGAACGAGAACGTTCAGATGTCACTTCGGACACTGAATCCTTTCTACCAGCGTCAAAAGAACTTACAATCTCAAGGTCGCCCGGAAACTCGTCCTCGAGCAACGTCTTGAGCCTGGTGAACTGTGAAACAAACAAATGATGACAGAGACAACACCGATGTTCACAATTACAAACTAAATCAAACAAAGTCTAGTCTGAAATACAGAAGCAAAAAGCAAAGTAAATAAACATACCTTGGGCCAGTACCCTCATCCACCACTGAGGAAAGCAAGTGATAAACAAAGATCAGTTTTAGATAAAAAAAACAGCGAAAAAAATACAATTTGAAAAAAAAAAAATATATATATATATATATATATATATCTGTCGACTGAGGAAAGAAGCTCTACGAGTGAAATCTGAATGCTGTCACACATGCGTGAATTCACTGAAACATTTCTCCTGCCATTATAACCGCCCACCCTGTGACGTCATCGCGGGACACAACCACTGACTTCTCGCAGGAATAACGAACGCACAACAAAACCCAACAAATTAGCACTTGCATGACTAAACACCTCACAAATATCTCTATACATAAACGCTTAATCTCTTTCACGGTGGAGTTTTCCCTGAAATAATAAAATATATATATATTAAATCGGATAAAAGGCTCCTCAGCGCCCGTCAATTAAATCCCGAAGGTTCGATCTCAAATGAATCCCTGGGTCAAACCTAGTGCACTACGTAGTGTGTACAGGCCATTATTACCTGACCTACGCAGTGCACGGATGTAGGGAGTGAAGTGAAATTTGGAAAACAAAAATTTGTTCCGTAGAGATGGATAAAGCCGACTGTAAAAACGCTCAAGTCTATGACCCAGTAATGAAATAGTGACACGTTCATATTTACAGACTGTTTTGCACATTTATTTTGTTTCGTTTTTTTGTTTGTTTGTTTTTTTATTCAGACGCGACGCGTTATGATATTAGATATTGATAACACAATAATAAAGGTGCGTTCAATGATCCTAAACAGCGCCTGCGAATAAACACAGGTTTATATTGACATATATGGTGTGTCTATAAATAACAACACGGTGGACTTACCAGTAAATAACATGTATTTTGACCCCCATTTCGGATGTTGTAGTTGTTTCGGCTCTTGTCCGGATGAACCACTGATTAAAGATGTAGCCAGACCTCGGATTAGAGGAAGGAATGCTGCTTTCAGGGGATTTCCTTGTTTATAGCCCCAGAAAGGAGGCGGAGCAAACGGGGAAACATCGCGCTCGGCCACAGAGCGGCGCGACAACAAGCAAGAGGCGCCACTCAAGTCCACTTCCTGGACACTTGTTCATCAACAGCAAACGTACCCAAATCTATACACACACATATATATATATATATATATATTTTTTTTTTTTTTTTAAACTAATTTTCTTTGTAAACAGAATAATAATGTGTAATCTACTCCTTGACAGGAGTAAGTCTATAAATTCAAATTCTACAAACACTTAAAGTCCTTATTAAAAATTAGAAACTTGGTGGTGTGGAGTTGGCTGTTTAAGACTTTGAAATGTCTCTTATCCCTAAAATGATAACAAATTGTGTTTTGTAGATATTCATACTCTCAGGTTAGAGTTTCACTTCTGGTAAAACTCTAAAAAAAAAAAAATATCGACGACTCATCCTGTACTCATCAAATTTCCGCCCAATCAGATGCTGTCTAGAACATTTGTCCCGCCCCTGTAAACAAACTGGGCATGACAAAAACACTCTGCAGTACACTCTCTTAATAAACTCTACAGTTCTCTCTCTCTCTCTCTCTCTCTCTCTCTCTCTCTCTCTCTCTCTCTCTCTCTCACTCTCTCTCTCTCAGTAAATTTATTCTGGACAATTTTAATATTTAAAAAATTTTAATGTTACCCTACGCTCACATTTCCAGATGAAATATTAAATGTTCAAAAGATGCAGTCTGGGGTACCACCACGTCAGTGTCAAGGAAGTCAAGGTAGAGTTTAGTACTAATGTTTGTGAGAGCGTAGCCACAAGTTTGTTCGTATAGCTGTTGTTATTGATGTTATTTTTCTTCCAAACCACTTGTTGTGTATTGCTATGACAGCTATATGTGTATCACCACCTAATCCCCCCTTGAAAATCTTGACTATACCGTTAAATATAACGTGTGTAAAACCACAAGTATGCGATCTAGACATTTCGAGGTCACAACGGGCAAACCGGTCAATTATCCAGGTTGCTAAACCAGTGCTGAGTCTGTTTAGTGTATCTGGGAATGTTACTGGTTGTGGTAGAAATCAGGTTTGATCTTCAAACCCTTTCATGGGCACTTTAAAGAGAAAAATAGTTCAACAGGAAATAAAATTGTTTACATTTTTGAAACCCCATGCCATTTCACTGACAGATTCGTAGATATTTAAAGATGAACAGAACAAACTGTTGGAGGGTTGGTTTTTTTTGCACCATCTTGAAATCAAAACTATCTTTAGTCCCTCTGCTTCTCTTATTTCAGCATGATGGTGTTTCCATGATCAGGTGCCATGACATGTTAACACATGCAAGCGTTCTTAGATTCAATGCTAAAATTATATTTTAAGAGTCCATTTTAAAAGTGCTTAACGGCAGCACGACTATGGACTCATCATAATCTAATTCCTTCATTTATAAACCACCACAAAAAGACAATTCAAGTGTTTGGGTCCAACATATTTACTGAGGTTCGGTAATAAAATGTGAAAATGACAAACTCATGAACTCAAGAAAACGTCTGCAAAATATTAAGTGGAATCATAAATGAATCCCTGCTAATCTTACGGTATTTTCTTTTCTTTTTTGTGCTTCTATTATTTTTCTGTTAATGATCATGAAGAATAGAATCGTTAACTAGCATCAGCTGCAGTCGTTATAGTTGTTATAGTTATTATTTTATTATTGAAGGAATAAACTTATGCGGTTGAGCTTCTGAGTCACATGAACGTAAAATAATGTCATAAATAAATGGCAACTTTAATTGTAATATTAATAAAACTAGGAAATGTTCATATGATATAAATTATAATTTTTTAAATTATTTTTATTAAAAGAAATTAATAATGTGCACCTGGCTTAAGGTGTGTGGTTGAGGATTTTTTTTTACTTAAAGGTGGCCCTGTCTGCAAAATAATAAAAAAAAAATAATAAAATATAAAAAATAAAATAATTTAAGAATTGCTGTTTTAAATAATGGTACAATGCATTTTATTTTGCAGACAAAAATAAGAATTGCTGTTATAAATAATGGTACAATGTGTTTTCTTTTTTTTTTTTGCAGGAAAAAAATTAAGAATTGCTGTTTTAAATAATGGAACAATGCTGGGTTTTTTTTTTTTGCGATTTTGTTTTTTTGCAAAATATGTAATTACTTCAGTTTATGCTACTAAAAGGGCAATAATGGCACTTTTATAGGTTAGACAAAGCCAAGAATTGATTTTAAGTGCAGAAATGATAGAAAACCTTAGTGAATAAGGTTTTCTTGCTCAGTCATCATTCATCCACTCGATGTAGCATCAGAACAAAGCCGTATGTTTACAGCCAAGCATCTACGCCTCCCCGCGGTCTTCCCTGTTCTCTGCTCTCGAGGTTTTGCGTCTTCTTTTAGACGGTGGCACCAGATCAGCAGGGAGCTTGGGAGGAAGCCCGAAGCCCTCTAACTTCACTTCGATAAGGTGGCTAGCCAAAGCGAACTCTTCGTCGTCTAGCATGCCATCTCCGTCCACGTCTGACAGCTTCCAAATCCGGCTCAGGACAGAGTTCGGCAGCCGTGTCCTGGTCATCCAGTCCTTCACTTTCATCCCGCTGAGCTTGCCATCCTGAGGAGCCAGGTTGTAGAAGATCTCATCATATTTCGGCTTGTCTTTAGAGACCACCCAAGCTTCTTCAGCGAGCTCCTCACACTCTCCATTGGGACTTGAATAATAGAACGGGTTCCCTTCAAAAAAGGGGCCTCTTTTCATTCCTAGTAAGGCACCGCCTTGGACGCCAGGCTGCTCAGCTGCTGCGAGTTCCTCTCGGCGCAGAAGAGGCATCAGCTTGGCAATGTCGCTTGTCAGGAGCTCATCCAGGCCTGCTATGAGCTTGGGTTTTAGGGTTTTAAACTTGGTGAAGTCACGACCCATGAGTTGCTCCTAATACAATAGGGAAGTCAGTACATAATGCAATAATGCAGCATCACTTACAGTTATAATGACACCCGTTTTTATTTTGTTATAGCATTGCCAAAGTGGCCAATATTCTCAACAAATCTGCATCTATTCCATTTACTGTAGCAGATAAAGGGGCCGAATGATGCAAAAGCACACTTGGTGAGATTTATTAGAACTGTAACAGACCTGCATCTTTGCACAATCAGGAAAATCTCCAGCTGAGATCTGATGCCGCAGTTGGATCCGTGAAAAAATGACCGGGAGTTCATAAATCAGGTCACGTTTTTTGTTATCTCGACGAAACAAGGGCATTTCCTCTTTCAGGAAGCTAACGATGTAAGCATGGGTCTGGAAAGAGAAGAAGACCGAAACAGATGCTTCAGTAACACTCAGTGATAGGAACCGCAGCTCTTTTTAGTGAGTCAGATCATTTGACTCGGTTCACCAATAAGAGTTGACCCTTTTGGCCTCCAAACAAATGGCCACTTCATCCTAAACTGGACAAATATAAACTGTGATATTTTGTTAAATAAGCATAACATATACGTATGAATATGCATGAAGGTGCTCATATGGACAAAGAATTGAAAGTTTTGTTTGATTTAATTAACAAAACTGACCGCCAATGTCCCTGTCCAGGATGAAGATGAAGTTGAAAAAAAGTTTCAGTTTAAGCATTTCGATTTAATTACACTGCAAGAATAACAGCATTGCTTATATACACTAACCAGCCATAACATTAAAACCACCATATAATAATAATAATAATAATAATAATAATAATAATAATAATAATAATAATAATAAATTTTATTTATAGCGCACTTTACATTTGTACAAATCTCAAAGTGCAAACAATAAGGGCATCTCTATAAAATCAAGAACTAAAATAAAGCAGCTTTTTCATTCTGTAGGAAAGTCACGTATTATATGTTCTGCTGAAGCAAAAGGTTTTAAGTCCTTGTTTGAAGCTCTCGCTTGACTGTGGTGCCCTCAGATGGTCATGGAGAGCATTCCATAAGCGAGGGGCAGCAGAACAGAAAGCCCGGTCTCCCATGGTGCTGAGTTTAGTTCTTGTGGGGAGGAGGAGGTTTGTGCTCAAGGAGCGGAGGGGTCGTGATGAAGTCATTGGGGTGAGGAGTTCTTTCATATAGGAGGGGGCATTTCCATAGATGCACTGGTGGGTGAGGAGAGAAACCTTATATTCAATTCTGGCCGAGATGGGAAGCCATTGAAGAGAACGGAGGATGGGTGTGATGTGTTCATGTTTACGCACTCTCATCAGGATCCTAGCAGCGCTGTTTTGAATGTATTGCAGCTTCTGGAGACTTTTGCCAGCAATCCCAATGAGAAGAGCATTGCAGTAGTCGAGTCTGGAGGAGATGAAGGCAATTAACCAGTTTTTCAGCATCTGATATAGTTAGAGTAGGGCGAAGTTTGGCAATGTTTCTGAGGTGGAGAAAGGAGATCTTTGGTGGTGAAGGGGTGAACTTGGTCTGAAATAATGATTAGGTAGGTGTTGCATGTCAAAGTAACATCCACACGAATGCCAGGACCCAAGGTTTCCCAGCAGAACATTGCCCAGAACATCACACTGCCTCCACCAACTTGCCTTCTTCCCGTAGTGCATCCTGGTGCGATCTCTTCCCCAGGGAAATGACATACACTCACCCGGCCGTCCACATTATTTAAAAGAAATCACGATTCATCAGACCAGGCTACCTTCTTCCATTGCTCCACGGTCCAGTTCTGATACTCAGATGCTTATTGTAGGCACTTTTGGCAGTGGACAGAGCTCAGTATGGGCACTCAGACTGGTCTACACAGCCCCATATGTGGCAAGCTGTGATGCATTGTGTGTTCTGATGCCTTACCAGATTGGTTAGCCTTCACTCTTGGCTGCTCATGACCCTATTGCCGGTTCACCTGCTGGTTGCCTTTTCTTGGACCACTTTTGGTGGGTACTAATCACTGCATACTGCCACTGCAAAACTCCACAAGACCAGCTGTTTTGGAGATGTGCCTGCTGAAGTGCCTCATGACTGGAACAATGCAAGAGCAAATGTTGGATCATTTATTAAGAGAGCCCAATTTCCTGAACAGAGTAATCACAGGAAATGAATCATGGGTGTTTGAGTACAATCCTGAGATAAAAAGACAAACTGCTGAATGGCACATGACAACATCACTTCGCCCAAAGAATGGTCGCATGTGCAAATCAAAAATCAAAATCACTGTTCATCGTCTTTTTTGATTCTCAAGGGCTCATTCATAAAGAATATATGAAGGCCGGATTAAAACGCGTTTGAAAGGCCACCACTTCGGTGCAGTAAAGAACAACCATAGCGCCATGACCGAGACTCTGAACACCCTCACAAGTGACAATTTCAAGCACTGATACCAAGAATGGCAGAGATGTTGGGAGCGTTGATTGTGTTCATAAGGATCAGATTTTGAAGGTGATAATATTTGAACTGTAAATTTTTTCAAGAAATAAATATGTGCAACTGAAACAGTGCACATATTCTTTAAAAGATAAGGGGGTAACTTCCTGAGAACAAGGGAACCTCTTATGGACCGCTGACCATCTGCCCAGCCCAGAGTATATGCCTTGACTATGTATGTTTCCCTCCCCTCAGCTCAATGTTCTTTGTTCTGTAACTATGGTTGTTAAATTAGGGAATACCATTGATGGTTAAAAATAAGACTAGCATTGTCGATTTCCAGTATTGTTCCTCATGAGATTTAAATGCAGCTCTTCGTCTGAGGTGTTTCTGTGTTGAGTACGGTAGTCTCCTCCTCAGAGACATTTGTTTGCCGTCCCTGAAGTCTCTAGAGAGATTAGGCATGTTCCCTGGTAACAATGACACAGTATGTTTTTCACAGACCTAGCTGCTATCCGAACAAACAAATGTGCGAAACAGAGCTAAGAAATAAATGAAATATTCTGAGATTTGAATTAAAAGGAATCGCTTTTTAGCTTTACATAACAAGTAACAATGAATAGTATATTTCAGTCAATGCATAGTTGATGTAAGTAAAAAAAAGCCTCACCCTCACTAGTCGTGCCCTCTTTACCAGGTCATTTAGTTTTCTCAGGGCAGAATTGCGAGGCAGGTTCTGGATCTCATCAAAGAGATCTTCTTCCTCTCGCTCAAACAGCACACGGTTCTCTGATGTCCTGAATGGAGAGGACCAAAAGGAGCCGATGTAGACCCTCGGGACTTCCGGGGTGCAAATTACTTTGCCCAGCGACCACATCAGGGCACCGTAAACCCGCATCAGCTGCTGCGAGTCCACCATGTCGGCCTTGTTGAGCAGTACACGCAGCTTGTCTTCGTGTCCTCGTAGGGCTACGATGGAGCGAGAGAACTCATCCGAGAGCTCCAGTTTGTGGGCATCGCACAGGAGGACGATAAGGTCCACATGCTCAGCAAACCAGCGGAGGACTGCTGGAAAATCGTAGCCTGGAAGAAGAAGTGAATTTATAGGTGTGAGTAACAGATTTGTCAAGCAGAGCTAGCAAATGATGATTATTAGCTGGAACAGTGGTAGCTCAGTGGTTAAGACAGTGGACTACTGATCTGATGTTGTGCCCCTGAGTAAGGCCCTTAACTCTCAACTGCTCATGTGTATAAATGAGATAAATGTAAGTCATTCTGTCTGCCAAATGCCATAAATGTAAATGCTGGTTCGGTTGTTTGGGAATAAGATTGTTAGAAGCATGTAGAGAAACCTCTCTGAGGTCATCATGTCTATGTAGAGATGTTTTATGAATACTGAAATAAATCTCTGTAGTTTCTTGCCTCTGCTCATCCTTTTCTTAGTGCTGGACAAAATTCCTGGTGTGTCAATGATGCTGAGGCTTTCCAAGACCTTGTTTGGGAAGTGCACACACTGAAACCTACAGGAACAAAAAACATGAAAAACGATATTCATTTGTGCTCTCAGATGTGTAACATTGATCAATGTTATTGAGCATTTTTCAGTAAAGTTGGGTTTTTCCTTTCCTGCTGTCTCTTATATCCATGTCTACAACCTCCAAGCCTTTTTCAAATTTTGGCAAAGTTCAGACACTTCACGTGCCAAAGATGATGCATAGCTAATCTCTTTCTTCACCCACCATTTCTCAAGAATCTGGATACACGGTCACTACTTCTGTTTCAGATTAATGACTGCCAGATGTCTGAAACAGCCATCTATCCTACAGGCGTTCTGTCACTCCATTTTCTTCACCCTGTCCCGCTCACCGGTTGAGGAAGGTGTTGCCAAAATAGTTGAGCTTGCGGAAAGGTTTGTTGGGGTCCATGACAAGAGCATTGCCTGGGATCACCCCCTCAACATCCCTGTGCATGATAGCAGTGAAACAGTCGGTTGTAGGTTCAGGCCCAGTTCTACCTCCTGGGTAGTCTTGCTCAAGAAGATACCTGAAAAATAGTAATTCATTATATATCATATCATACTGTATGTACAAGTTTGTGGTTTTCAGCTTTAAAAACAGCTTCAACATGATTATTGGAAAGTTATAAAGCATAAAGTTTTCTTTCAAAAACCTCACCAAGTGAATAACATTGGTTATCTCATTACAACAGCACTTGCCGAGGGGTGGGATTTATTAGCCAGCAAGTACACACTGATGTGTTGGAAGCAGGAAAAGTGGGCAAGTATAAGGATCTGAGTGACTTTGAACACTAGGGCCACATTGTGATGGGTAGATGACTGGGTCAACGCATCTCCAAAACAAGAGATATTTTGGGATGTATGCAGTGGTTTCTATGTACCAAAAGTGGCCCAAGGAAGGATAACCGGTGAACTGGGACCCAGTGACAGGGTCATGGGCACCCAAGGCTCATTGATGCGTGTGGGGAAGGAAACTTAGCCCACCTGCTCCAATCCCACAGAAGAGCCACTGTACATAAATTGCTGAAAAAGTTCATGCTGGCTAAGATAGAAAGGTGTCAGAGCACACAGTGCATCACAGCTTGCATTGAGCTGCAGACTGGTCAGAGTGCCCATGTTGACCCCTGTGCACCACCAAAAAAGTACCACTGGGTATGTGAGCATCAGAACTGGACCATGGAGCAATGGAAAAAGGTGGGCCTGGTCTGGTGAAGTATGTTTCATTTACATCAAGTGGATGGCCGGGTTCGTGTGCATTGCCTACCTTGGGAAAAGATGGCACCAGGATACGCTATGGGAAGAAGACAAGCTGATGGAAGCAGTGTGGTGCTCAGGGCAATGTTCTGCTGGGAAACCACATTCCCTATTGGCAGTGGCCTCTATCAGCAGGATGATGCACCCTGCCACACTGCAAAAATTGTTCAGGAATGGTTTGAGGAGTTCACAGTGTCTGCATATTCTCCAGATCTCAATCCAGTCAAGCATCTGTGGGATGTGCTGGACAAACAAGTCTGATCCTGTGGCCCCACCTCGCACCTAACAGGACTTAAAGGATCTACTGATAACCTCTTGGTGCCAGATACCACAGCACACCTTCAGAGCTCTCGTGGAGTCCATGCCTTGACAGGTCAGAGCTGTTTTGGGGACCTACGCAATATGATGCAAGTGGTTTTAATGTTATGGCTGATTGGTGTGTGGCTAAACTGCAGTTACCAGATCATTCATAGTACATACTGAATATTCAGAGTATCTTGGTATTTCTTTTGGATGAATAACTACATAATAAGATGGCTGGTGATGAAGGGGTTAAAAGAAGTTAAAAGAGGATCACATGAAGCAGTGATACATAGAATTACTCACTACAGTCAAAGGGGCCTAATGTCTGAGACGTGCATGACTGACATTTATTTATTTTTTGGGAAAACCCTTCAAATGTCGCAGTGGCTGAAACTTGGCCAGTTCTTGTTAAAGTTCTTCGTTAAAGATCATTTTGTTTACGGAGCCAGTTTAACAGTAGTATATACAGTTTGGGTGTCTAAAGGTGTCCATGCCAGCTATGAGTGCTTTCTTCACATAGCAAATGTCATACTTTGATCAAGTTGTTGGGTAGCTATGTTCATGTACCGAAACAGGTACAAACCTAGTCAGTTTTCTCCTTTTTCACACATACATACAAGCTTCATTATTCACCTAATGAAGGTCGTCTTCCCCGTTGAACACTGACCCACCACCAGGATCATGGGCTTGTTGTCAAAGTCTGCATCTTCCAGACTGGGAGAGTGAAAGTCTGAGAAGCCGTAATACTTCTCCAAAGGAAGCAACTTCTGTCGGTAGAGAATCTTCAAACCCTCTGTGACTGTCTGGACTTCCTTGAGAGATTTCACCCCCCTGTTCTTAACTTCTTTGGAAGCCATTGAGCAGGAAACTGAGGCTGTAAATGTGATACATGGAGATTAAGAGGCATGAGTATTGGATTACATTTACATTAACATTTATGGCATTTGGCAGACGCCCTTATCCAGAGTGACTTACACAAGTTTTACATTTACACAACTGAGCAGCTGAGGGTTGAGGGCCTTGCTCAAGGGCCCAGCAGTGGCTGTGGTTGGATTTGAACTGTGCTACCACTGCCACTACTACATGCCTTTTTTCATGCTATCCAATTTCCATCTCTATAATGGTGATAATCTAGTAATATAATCATAACATTAATTAGAATCATGTATCAAGTAGCACCAATGAAGAACTGCTTTAGAAAGGCTTAGGAAATAGTAAACAGGAGGACACGGAGTTCATCAGGGACGCGTAACCCAAGCTGATGCTGATCCGTTGTTTTAGACAGAACTAATAACTTGCAGGAGCTACAGCATGTTCGAGGTTTTGCAAAAAAGCCAAATGAATCGCAAGAGGGTTGAGTAAGACACAGCTGCGTCTGCACCGGCTGCTTCACAGCAATGAAAAAAGAAAAAACACTTACATATTATATTAATTGCTCTAAATTTTAAAGTGAACTGAACACCCCTAGATATCGTACAGCCTGCATACATACTATACTAAATGCATTATTTGGTGAAGAGATTATGTGTTCTGACCAGATTCATTGATGAGATGCATGATTTTTATTTACAGAAATCTTGCCAGAATGGTTCAAAAGACATCTGGTTGAGACTAGAGCTGTGCTTCAGGACTGGAGGACAGGGCTCCTGTGGGACGCAACAAAAAAGTCACACAAGTGCGAGGTTTTTACTTTCATGCAGGTGTGAGCAAGTGGTTAGATATGAAGCTTGGGGTACAAACAAACACGAGGTTCATTAGCTCAAATCCCAGCTTTCATTCGTTCATCCTTAGTAACTGCCTCTTCAGGTTTTTAGTAGTGAAAATTAGGCTGGTAGTTTGTTTATATGTTGGGAAACAGAACCATCAGATGAATTATAAAATATCGCAGGTAGGCACGAGGAAAAATATTGCATGAGTGAGATTCAAAAGCATCTCTAGTTATTTGAATGATGTAGCTGAGGTTGAGGAACTGTCAGAGCCAGAATTCACACACAATGCTGGCGTTTGTACATCTGGGTGGTTTGTTTGTTTCAGTATTTTAGGGGGCATAGTGGTATAGTTCATTAATGTAACCCTTCAGGTTTAGACCACACCCACTTTGATACATATACATATAGTGGCATTATCTTAAAACCCCTCATGTACTATATGTACGGTATATTCATTTCTAAATATATATCTTCACATCCATGTTTAAGACTTTTATGAGCTAGCAAACCTCTCACAGGGAAAGGGAATATCACCTTGGAGGTGTTTTCTTAACCATTCAAATCCACCATTATTTGAATGTTATGAAACTGCACCGTATGACCCTGAAACACTGTGTTCTTACATGTTCCTGTGTAGAACAGATGGGACTCGCCCATTAGGGGCTTTTAAATTGAGCTGCCAGTAATTTGTCATGGGACAAATACACTTAATGTGGCTGGGTGGAGGGAGAAAATATGCAGCATGCTAATATTATACTGCCAAAACTGTGATCAGGGCCAAACCAAAACAAAAAAAAAATCCATTTCCATATGAGATAGTATAAAAAGCTTGACACAGAAAATACAAGGGGGAAAAAAAAGGAAACTACTTTCAAACAGTTGCAAGATGCTAAACTAAGTTGCAAGACTATGTGCAGGTGGTCAGTACATAAAAAATTACCTGTGCTATGCTGATTTTTTTTTTCCATAAATGTTTTCAGGACAATAACTATCGTGGATGAATATTGCCAAAGCTTCTGAGCTAAGGTCAAATTTACATGCACATTAAAACTCCTTCGCTCACAAATAAATTCACGCTGATGAAAAACAATCAGGTCCTCCTTATTTCTTCTCATGCATGTAAATTGTAAATGCTGCATGTATAAAGAGCTGCTGAAGCTCTGAAACGGTAGTAATGCAAATTCTTACCTTTTAAAGGCACTGACACTGCTAAGGAAGAAGAGGTTCAGCTGCGATACTCCACTGGATCCAGTAAGTTCCCCTTTTCACTTTACCTTTGGCACAATTGTAGCAACTGCACTTTGTCTAGACTTGACTCTCACTCCCTTTTCACATTTTTTTCAAGTTGCAGATTCATACGTGAGAGTGGAAAACAGCCTCTCTGCTTTATCCTTTGGTCCCGGTATGATACTGAGAAAATTGGAGGTTTCTGCTGTGTGCTCGGCCCCCAGATGTTTCTCCTGGGTGGGGTGTTGGACCATTCACAAGCCGAAGGGAGAATGATAGGAATTGATTGTGCAATCGAATAAAGCCAGCAGCACTTACTTGTCAGTCGTAAATTGCCAACCCTTGTTTGTGTGACACAGAATGTGATAAAATAATATGTCAGTCATACAGTATGTACAAGAATATACAAGCTGACACACTCAGTCTAAAGGTACTAAAATACATTATGTTATACTGATATAATATTAATAATTACTTTAAAAGCTTGGTCCCTAATAGGACCCACAGATTTACATGACATACTGTATATTATTATAAGGATAATATAACTTATAAATTCAATAGCAAGCAGCTTTATGCTGCATTCACATGCTCCCTTGTTCCTGGTATGTACCTAACATCGATTGCTGTTGTAATATGATCAAATGTCATCTAAAAAAAAAAAAGCCGTTCATACAGTAAAGTCTAAATCTTTGAGGTACAGTGATACCTGTAATAGAAAAAGCCTCCAGTCAGTAGGAAAGTCTTCAGCGCAGACGAATTTACCAGTTACTGGTATCTCAGGAACATGAAGCTGCATTGTTGTTGGGTTTTGTTTGTGTGTGTGTGTGTGTGTGTTTTATTAACTTTTAACTTTAAGAGAGAAAAATGAGGTTGGTGAGCGAAATCTAATTATAAACCAGTATTAATGCATTAAAAATTGTAACTGTTGGAATGGATTATTATCCTATAACATCAAGGC
>JAOVVH010000037.1:12035448-12048960 GCA_028566435.1 Scorpiodoras heckelii
CCAAAGACATGCATGTTAGGTCGATCGGTCACTCTAAATTGCCCGTAGGTGTGAATGTGTGCGTGAGTGTGAGTGTGTGTGTTGGCCATGCGATGGACTGGCGACCTGTCCATGGTGCACCCCGCCTTCGCCCGACGACGCTGGGATTGGCTCCAGACCTGCCGCGATCCCGACTAGCGGGATAATGCGGAAGATAATGGATGAATGAATGAACATCAAGGCCCATTTATGAAACGACCTTGAATTTTGGATATCTGATCCCAAACCAAATGGTTTAGAACTTCAACAAAGTGTACATTTTGAGAAGAAACTATTTCTGTGTGCACAATAGTTAATTACAGAACTTTTTTTTTTTTTTTTTTTTTAAGTGCATTGATTAAATTAGTTAGTTTGCACCCCTTCATGAATATCATCCCATGTATTATATGTATGCAAATGATTTTCTATGCACAGGCTGGTTATTAAGGCTTGAAAAGACCTTTATGTTTTGTTTATATCGCATGTGCAACTATTAATTACCTTAATTTAGGCTAGTTGTGCTAGTTGTCGTTCCCGAGCATGGGCCATTGAAAAAAAAAAAACGCACTTCCGTACTTCCGTACTATCGAAATAGTACCTGGGGCTCGGTTGAGTTTAGCGTACTGTTTAGTACGCTAGTGTGCTAGTATGCTAACGCGCTCGTTCTGCTCGTTTCACGTCTTGTCTCTGCTCAGTCTGGGGATGTCGATGGGTTTGGGAGGTGGGTATAAGACACACAGCTATGCTTTAGCTATGCACTATTTATCTGCAAAGATATCATACCAAAAAAATTTTTATTGCAAGCTTTTTATTCACCTTTTTTTTCCCCCTAGCTGAAGTGTGAATGCTTAAAACGCGTAACGTAGCTAACTCGATTCTGCTAAAAGCATCTACACGTCCACCAAGCAATGTATGTTCACATGCCTGATCATATATATATATATATTTTGTACTACAATAAATTATTTTTTTTTAAATATTTCTTTCAAAATCAATCAATCTCAGCAGCATGGCTGAAGATGACCTAAGCACAAGCCCTGAGGTTCTTCTGGAGGTCATGGAGTCTTCAGATATGAACCTGGCCCAGCTGGCTGACAGTGACAACCTCTCAGATGATGTGATTGTAATCGGCCCATTAAACCCGCCACTGGCCTCCCTTTCAGCTCCGGAGCAACGTTGGCTCTGGATGGACCCCGGGTGTGGTGGAGGAAACCGAAACACTGGTAAGAAGTTTCAGCTTTAGGAGTGTGTTCGTGAAGTACGCACAACTGATGTGTGCAATGATGTAGGACTCATCAGTCAGTCATAACTGTTTAAACCGTTGCCTCATGACGTAGCCAGTTTGGAAACCTGCCTTCCTTCCAGTCCAGAATGCTCAGACGTGTACGCCGAAGTACCACAAAAACTGGTACCGGATCCTATGCAAAACACACAGCAACGCCACCTGCGCACGTCATCGGTTCGCATCCAACAGTGCGCATATAAAGCGACAGACACCTACGGAAGCTTCTAGAGCTGTTTCCACTGTGAGAATGGCAACTTATCACGATTTTGCTTCATTCAAAACATTCATGAGCATTTCAAGGGTGCATTCATGACTACAAGAATTCCTCAAACTTATGACAGCAGCGTGGCCATAAAAAGACTCGAACGTGTGGGTGAACGTGACCAGCGTCGGCAGGCGAGAATCGTTTCACGTGATAGGCGTGGAACACTGCCTCAAGTAACATCAGAATTCAATGCCGGGGCCTCAGGAAACATCAGCGTGAGGACTGTGCAACGTTCCCTGCAAGATCCAGTGGTATGCCAGTTTTTCTGGTACTTCAGTGTATACGCAGGGTCTGTCCGGAAAGTAATCAGAATTATTTTTTAAATTAAACATGTACAACTCACACAACGCTCCCAACGCCTCTGCCATTGTTTGTATTAGTGCTTGAAATCATCCGTTGTGAGGCTGTTCAGAGTCTCAGTCGCAGCTCTGTAGATGTACTTCACTGTGCCAAAGTGGTGGAGTTTCAAACATGTTTTAATCTTGGCCTTCTGGTATGAATTCTTTATGGACGACCCCTTGAGAATCAAGAAAGACGACGAACGGTGACTTGATTTTCGATTTGCTCATGTGAGCTTTCTTTGGGCGAGGTGATGTCGTCGTACGCCGTTGAGCACTACGAAGGCTAGAATGCAACTGAAACGGGTCCTACTGTTTATCTGAGATCCCCTCTAACTGACCTTGAACCACCATCCCCATGCGTAAGCCGTACAGAGCGCGGGAATGTCATTCTCATTACTTTCCAGACAGAATGCAGGTCAGAATACGTTGTCATTACTTTACTATTTGTTATTTCTGCCATTTGAACATTAGCAATCTACAGTATTACATCAGAATTTGAGTATTTTGTCATTTCGGACATCAGTTCCTATCTGCTAGCCAGTTGGTATCATGGTATTATGTTTCTAGAAGTTCCCGTGTGTCTTCACACATTTTGTACAACGTGAAAAATGCGTTTCATGAGGGTCTATACGAGTGGTGTGGCTTGATGCGGGTACACAGCTCAGTATACTTGAAAACAGCAATTTGAAAGAAGTATGAAAACCAGCATTCAGGTGTTCCAGTCTGGGCAGAAGGACTAAAATTCAAAACGGCAGCATAAGCTAAAATATGATAGATATTGTATAATATAGCTAGATATTTGTTTAGCCTATATTTTTGGAGGGTTGTGTTTGCTTGATTTTGGGTTTCAGTGCACCTAGCTTAAGCTGACATCTGCCAAAAATCACTGACTATACCTTTCATCTCTGTATCTCATGTGGACATGCATCAGACAAACCTTTTTCAACAAAGGCTTCCGGCAGCGTGAGAGAAATGGATCCTCTGTTTGGAGGCGAGTTCATTTCTACAGAGTTAATGCAGAGGGGCAAAGTCAAGATATACGAGTGTTCAGTGTGCGGTAACGTATTCAGGACCAGGTACATGCTCAACAAGCACTTGCTAACTCACCAGTCAGAGAGATCCCTTGTCTGTAACGTCTGCCAGAAAGGATTTAAACACCGTGATGACATGTGAGTGGAACTTACTATCATACATAGCTAAACCAAAAAAAAAAAAAAAAAAAACCTGTGCATTTAACACATCAATACTTGTTGTTCTCTGTAGCTCAAGCCACATGCTGACTCACAAGAAGAGGAAGGATTATCGCTGCTCTCATCCTGGTTGCCTGAAGATGTATTGTAGCTCACGCTCACTAAAACGCCATTGTGCCAAGCAACATGATACATACCCACTCCCTCCATCCTTCCAACCCAGTGCCCTTAACACCCACCCATGCCCACCTCGGTGGAAGCCTCCAAAGCTTCCTGCGGTGAAAGATGGTGCATCGACTTCAGCTAACTACAATTCTTGCTTCCCTCCGCCCAAACTTCCTTCCGTCTTTCAGTTTCAGGGTTACCCCCGCTGTGGAACCACTTACAACAATTACACTTTGCCAGCACATCCCGACTCGTGCCATGACTCTGAGGACCCAAACTTAGCCCAAGTAAAGTTTCCTGTGATCTCTCAGTATTGGAGCCTATCAGCAAAAGGTGCTTCCTGCAGCATGTCAGCATCTCATGGTACTGTGATATCAAACCAGTTGCCATCACCGTCAAGTCATAGGGGTAGCCTGGTAGACCCAGCAGAACCAGAAATTGTCCATACTTGGGAAAGTAACTTGGATTTTTTAGTAACAGACCTCCAAACATGGAACACCTCACCATCCGTCCTACCTAGGAAGGAGGTAACTGGCACCGCGATGGATATTCAGACATTTTCTGCTTGCCCCAGAACAAATAGACCCATTATGTTGAAGCGTGGCACGCGACAACATGAACCTCCGAATAAGCAGCAGGCTCCTCTAATGAGTGGGGAAGCATCATGCTCAAAATCAAGTATCATTGAATCATCAGCACACCAAATGGACCCCAGCATTCCTCCACTACCTCCTGCTCCCAAGTCCAAGACCAAGAAGAGAGTAAAGAAGATCTTGAAGGCTGCCAATGTTCCCACCCCTCCTCTACCTTCTCCAAGCCCCACTACTCAGAAACGACCCAGACCCCGTCCTGCTTACCTCGTTTCCCCCAGCCAGGTAGCCATGGCATCCTTTAGCAAAGAGAGCGCCCCCTCTGACACACTCAAGGTATTGCAGTTGCATACACAATGTAGTTTGGTCAGAAATTTCTCTAAATGGGTAATGTTCCGATGATCTACAGTAAGCTTCATAATTATTAGCAGCATTCGTGTAAATCAAAAACAAAGTTAATCTTTTGTTTCTGCAAAAGACTTCTAAGATCTTGAGATCCTATAGCCTATACTGAAGAGAATGGATCATTCAGTGTAGTTGTATCTGTCAGTCCACTGCACAGGAAGGAAGCGCTGCTGCAATGACCCGAAATGGAAGACAGTCTAGCGAAAGGTCAGAATTTGGGTCTTGCCTCATAGGGGAACTATAATGAGATGATGTGTACTTTTTTTATGGATGAGATTAGGATATTATACACAGATGAACTGTTTTAGTGTTAATGGGAAAGAATAGGGTGCCTAAAAAAATGGGTTCATATAAACATTTAGAGAAAATAACTGACTACGTTGAGGTGTATAGCTTGTTTGGTTCTTCCTCAGGACATATTTAAAGTACCCACCTAGCAGGCGTGCGCAGTCCTCACCTTCACGTCCACGAGCTCCAACAGCCTGCTGCAAGATGGATGAACAGCTAGTGGACTCAATCTCCTCAACGAAGGTGTCGATTCTGTCTTGCTATAGACTTACAGAACCACCCCAAAAGTTCCTTATTTTGGCATTTCTCCAAATATTCAATTCTTTTTCTCTGTGACAGGGTGAGAGAATGGACATGGCTGGTGATTGGTACCAGGCAGACCAGGAACTCCAGCTTTCCCCGTTGGTCATGCCAGTTTCTGTCCCTGTCTCAAGCGAACAAGCCCCATTCAACAAAGCCTCTGGAAATACAGTAAAATATAAACATAATATTCTGTTGTCATTGTATTGTGTAGGATAGTGCTAATAAAACTGGCTAATTTCCTTATAATTACTGCAGATTTTACTGTAATTATTGGTTTATTACTGTAGTTGTTGTAATTAAGTGCGTTTTTTTAGTTTGCTCGAAACATAGCATTACAGTGACTTCATTCATTAACCTGAGCCTGACCCACTGTTAGATCTCCCTGCAGATCAAGAAGCAACAGAATGTCAAACGTCTATCCAAGAAGTCCCATCACACCGCTCTTCTTAGAAGCTTGATCACACCCAGCCTGGCAGCAGGGGGTTACCCGAGTCAGCTGCGCTCACCCACCTACCTCGCCGACCACCTGCCGAACCTCGATCCGCCTCCCTACACTCCTCCTCCCATGCTAAGCCCGCTACGCCCAGGAACGGGGCTCTATTTCAACACCCTACCCCGGTGCCAGCCTTGCCTGCCCCCACCTAGTATATATTCTGCTTCCCTGGGTGCGTATCTAATATCAAAGGTGGCATTCGTTTCTCATTAATGTCATACTAAAAGTCTCCGACTCCTCTCCAGACGGTGACGACGGGATCTCTTTAACATTGGATAATACAGTCGTCAGCGTAGAACCGTGAGTCGCGCAATCACCCGCCGATGTATTGCGTCACCGTTTCTCCTACGTGACATTATAGTGTCTGGTTTTTATACAGAAAGATCAACGTGGGTTCACGTTTCCAGGCTGACATCCCTCCACTGCGCAATCCTTTGCTTGTTGTGTATGAGGAGCACCCTGCTCAGCTGGTCTGGGCCCCACGTGGAGACCTTCCCTCTAATCCCGAGACACAACAGAAGGGTTTGTTTCCACCACACAAGTCAAACCGGGCTGAATGTATTCTCAAATTGTTTTTGAGATGAGCAAAAAGGCTCGTCAGCAATACCGAGAACTGAGGGAGAGTGTGCGATGTTGTGCCGCAGTTACAGAATTCCTAAACATGTGCTGTTCCAGTGTGCTACCAAGAGGGGGCACAAACACCGAGCTTGCACTTCACTGCCTGCATGAAGTCCAAGGAGACGTTCTAGTAAGCTTAATAAATACAGGCACTGAATTTGTGTTAGACATCCACCGAGCTTGAATTAACTCCTGCGATTTTTTTGTATCAGGCTGCACTGGATTTGCTCCTAGTTAGAGGAGATTATCGGACTTCCTGTCACCCACTAAGTGACTATCACTACACAGGTACTAAAGCGTTTTCCACAGTATTCTGTTAAGCTCTTTGATTTTCATCTGTCAAAAATTCTCACGGCAAACTTTGCGACATCAGGTTCTGACCACTGGACTGCTCGAGAGATGAGACGCTTCAAGAAGGCGCTGCTCCATCAGACGAAGGATTTTCAGTTAATTCAAAAAGCAGTAAGACTTTACTTCACCAAGCCATAGAGCTGCTCTTACTACTGCTGTTAGTACTGCTGTCACCCTCAAAGTCATGGATATTTTTTTATTTATACAGTTGCAGACCAAATCGGTGGCCCAGTGTGTGGAGTATTATTACGCCATGAAGAAGCTGAAGAAGTTCAAGCAGCGGTGTAGAGCAACAGAAATCACTAACGGAGCTGGAAAGGATTCTGTAGGAATTCTTTCCCCATATATATATATATATATATATATATAGTGTTTAACTTGTAGGATATAACACATGTTTGGGTTAAGTGTTAATCAATACTCGAAAACCTTGGGTTTTAGGAGTCTGAGTGTGTCACAGACAAGCAGTACGGCGATAAGACACGTGGAGGCAGGAAATCTTCAACCACACCAAAAGGAATGCTGTTTGGCCATCCTGCCGAAAATTAGGGATATACCGGTGAGAAGTGTGGCAGGTCAGGAAATACACATTCTGCTGGGTATTCTGCATTGTAGTATATGTTTACGTTCGGTGTCACGAGGTTAACTGTGTACACATTACATGTATGTGTGCTTTTCAGGGGGTTTTATAAGACAAACAGTGACAGTCCTCATATGAAAACTCATCAGCAGCAGGAGAGAAAGAGGTTTTAATCAGGTGTCAGATGGGGACAGATGACCCGGTAAAGGAGCGGACAGGTTAGAGGTCATTTGGAGTCTTGTCGATGTTTGAAAACGCCGCCCCCGTACGAACCATCAAAACGGGTTTGGGTTTGATCTCAATCTGTGATCCCAATCAACAATTAGTCATATATAAGAAACTAGTGACACCAGTTAACTTAATTGAAGAAGTTGAATTGTTCAAATGAAATGTCAAGGTAATAGACAACATTTTGAAAAGCCATGTTATTAACATAATCTGAATTGTTAACGTTAAAACGACTTGTTTATGTTCACACATAATTCGAGAGGGAAATGTTTGTTGTTCAGTACCAAGTTCTTTATACTTTTGGCACAGTGTTTTACAATTTTTAATGTTTGTATTTTTTTACTGTTTCAAGTCCCAGCCCTTCTTATGTTCCCATGCGAGACGAATTTCTGCACCCGACACAGTTTCATACGAGCTTTAATTTGACATGCAGTTCGTGGATTACATCTTAATCAGTTACATTAAAGTCACAAGTTACAAAACATGTCATTTTGTACATGGAATAAACAATAACTGTTGAAATGCATGCATGGTCTTGGCAATACTTCTTTATAGTCATCACATATTCAATGCTTGAGAAACGATGGTTTTTGAAATATTAAAGATATATCTAGGACTGTACCCCGAAACCTAACACGGATCACTTGCACAGTATTGAGCAGGCATATCAAAATCAGCATACCAGTGAATGCCAATGCCAGAGTTACAAGACGTACCATTCTCCAGAACTCCCAGAGTCCAAACACTAAGAAAAGTAGTGTAATAATTTCCGTAGTAAACTGGAATAGGAATCAGGATTATTTCAAATTTGTGATTTTTGCGGTCGTCGTAAATAAAACTTTTAGTAGCTGCGCGACTGTTTAAACTCTCAAAAATAGTCTATGCTTATTGACTAAGCTAATCAGTTTTTTTTTTTTTTACAATGACAAAACCCAAGGAGCTTATTTATATACTTGTTAAAAATAAAGATTGAAAGTTTAATACATTTTATACATTCAGGTACTCTAGGAGTGTACCAGAGCCTTGTGTCTATAAACAATAATCACGGCGCTTCTTCCCTTAAACCTTATTATCATAGGACACTAAAGTCTGATACAGACTGTCTCTGCTTTGGTTCCCACTCAGACTACTGTTATGGTCACTCTCCCGATGTCCTGAAAGACCGCTCTTAAGCTGCTCGACGTAATCCCGGTTCTGATGAAGAAACAATACTTGATCGAGATGTTTGGGCCCTAGCATAGCTCTCCTGTGAGCCACAGGCGATTCCCTCGGTGCGAAAGCACGATCAGCGGGAATAGCAGTGGCTGGGATTGAAAGATATTTCCGTGCAAGTCGGGCCACTGCGGGAAAGCGGTGCTCTTTGTTACGCCACCAGTGAAGAGGCGAGAGGCTACGTTTGCACAGTGGCTCCGCTATGTAATTCTCCAGCTGCTGCTGGATTTCAGGCATCCGTTCAGTAGGATCCTCTCCTAGAAGGATGTCGTACATACTTTGAGGAACAGGGCTTATTCGCATTTGGGCAGTGAGCTGGCGATCACATGTCAGTGGAGATGGCAGTCCAGTGACGTTGGCTGGTCTTTTACGTCCACCTGTAGCTTTGGAAGGTGAACCCACGATAATATTTTCATTAATGTGCTCTGGAGATGAGACAGCTACGAAATTCTCATTCTGCTGAAGTTCAATGCTGTCACCCTCCTCCACGCACGAGGCACATGACTCAGGGGAATCCAGTGATCCCACTGGGGGAATAGGCAACTGGTCATCCAGTCCCAAAACAGCAGGTTCCCCTCCTGTCACATTCTCTCTCACTTCTAAGCCCCTGTCTAAATCTTGGTCCACCTCTCTATCGTCTGTATAAGCGTGAACAGATAGCAGCTCTTTGACCTTGTCATGGAGCTTGCTGCGGGCATGTGGGCTGAGAAATCGCATCTCCTTGAATCTTGGGTCCAGGAATGACGACAGGGCGGCAGGACTGTCGAGCAAAGATTCCTCGTCACTAAGTCTCCAGCGCTTCTCCATCGCGGCGCGGATCCTTTCCATGACTCCCCTGACAACGGGGCAGCTGCACTCAGCCATGTTCTGCCCCAGGATTCGAGACACACCTTGGAGGCATGGCATCAAGGAAGAAATAGAAGCATTGATGTCTTCACTCAGGAAGGATGCCGCAATGCGTACAGTTCTAAGCACCGGCACCAGTTCATGTAATAAACGCCACTGGTGGTCAGCCAAATTAGGTGCAGCCTTTTGCTCTTCCAGCACCGAGCTAACCACCCATTTAAGCTCCAGTAGTCTTTCACACATGTCGATAGCTGTGGCCCAGCGGCCTGGGTCATCCAGGACCAGTCGTGCTGCACCTTTGTTGGCAGCCTCTGCTTTCTGATTTAGAGCTGCTGCAGCATTAGCGTCATGGTGGAAGTGTAGGACGATCCCACGAGCATCTGCAAGTGCCTGACTGACCGTCTCTACGTAAAGTCCCTCCTGGACACAGATTTTGAGAGCTTCCTCTGCACAAAGAAGTGCTTCCCAGCCCTCTGGAAGGGACTGCATGGGGGCATGACTGGGTCCAGGAAATTGCTGCTGATAGTCCTGATCAAGTGTCATGCTACCGTGCCTCCTGCCCTCCATACCCCAGGGAGTATCATAAACAACACAGTAGACGTAACTCTCAGGAAGGTGGAATTCTGACAGAACTGCTTTTAATGTGTATGCAAACTTGGCAGGCCCACTGTTGGGGCTGTTGCCTTTGTATTCTGGTATTGCACGTGTATCTAAAACACAGCGGGCCAGTTGCCAGTTAGAGTCAACAAAATGTGCACTAACAGTGAGGTAGAACTGGCCACTTCCTTCGACCCCACATCCTTCCACAGAACGCCAGTGTTCAGTGCAAATGGCCAGACAGCGGGGAGCAAGGCTGGTTTGAAGATGCTGCTGAAGGCATTGCTTGAGAATGTGGTAGCGATGCCACAGAAGGTTCTCAAGCAAAGAAGGTGATGGGACAGGATAATTGGGCTCAAGGCAACTGAGCAAAAGTCTGAACCCCCTCTCTTCCACCACTGAGAACGGATGCAGGTCTCGGTACACCATCTCCAGGATAAGATCTGTTAAGAGTCCTGCCCGCTTGTCACTGCAACCCCTGGCGCCACTGTTGCTGCTGCCGCCACTGTTGTTGAGGGCGGTGTTAAGCTCATCGGGGGAAAATCTGTAGGTAGGTTCTATGTCCTGGCTGGGAATGGAAGTAGTGTTTGAAGTGCCGATTCCTGCAGAACCAGGGACGAATGTTGTGCAGGTGTGTTTGGCTTCACTCGCCTCAGCCGATAGTTCTTCGTGTTGCTCCTCTTTGACAATAACGGGTACCACCGGCTGAAAGGACCCTGCCGGGACGTCCACCGTGGCATTAGACGTTGGGAATCTGCCATTAAGTAAAGCGGATGCAGGTACATTTTGGCGTAACACCGAGGGGTTTGGGACATCGGCTGTGTTAGGAGGTGGGACAGCTCCATCGCGAATGCTGTGCTTTCGTCCCAAGTGCTCCCTCATCGACGTGGTGCTGTTGTGAAAGGACAGCTGCCTTTTGCAGTGGTTACACTCAACCCGATGCATACTAAGCTGGGTGTAGTGGTCCCACACTTTGGACGTGCGACGTTCTGAGAAAGGCAACATGCGATCCATTCTTCTCCTCAGAGTCGGCGTGCCGAGACTACCAGGCCTCTTTCGACCCGGGAACTCCATGCGTGTGCTTTCCGTTCTGATTTGCTAGAAGATAAACAAAAGCGTTAACTGTGCACAGGGTCTACACTCATAGTCCCAACACTTAGTACATACAGCCTTGACAGTGTTGTATGAATGAGTGATGTTTCACGTATAACACGATGTTGTGATGAAACACCAGGCTGTAATAACACACATGTAGTCTTTAAAGTGCATTTTAACGCCATGGATTTAAACACTATAAAGTCATGTTTTATTGCGAAATAACTCCACTTCGTTGTTCTTCCGGGATAACGCCACAACATTTAATTCACGTAACAAATCGCGTGCAAACGCCACGTAAAAGCGTGCGTCCCTGCGTCACACTCTAGCACGTGCACGCGTTAAAGCGCGTCCGCAATCACGTTTCAAAATATCGCATTTAAAAAAAAAAAACCCAACAACAATCAATCGATCAATCAATCAATAATACCTAACGTGCGAAGTTTACAACATCACGGAATTCCGAAACGGCCTCCTTTCGTATTTTGCGACCTCTACGCTGGAAACGCTTCCCGCGGCTGCTGATGGCGGACCGGCGTCAATTACAGGACCAGACGAAAAACGGAAATGCGCCGAGAGTTGCGTTCAAACACGCGTGTGTGTGTTGGATGTGCACTCCATCCAGCACCTCCGAGTCTATTTAGCAGCTCTGCTACTACATACATTAACGGTATATTATTTAGTTCAGCCTTCGCGAAGAAACGTTTTTTTTACGAATCGTTTTAAAAAAGAGAACTTTTTCGTGACGGTGCCTGAGATTTCCGAGTCAGCGAGAATTTACTTCCGGGTCCCGGGTGACGTCATGTAGACATGTATACACCCGGGACCCGGAAGTAAATTCTCGCCGCTGTGTAAACAAACATTGTTGCGTGAATTCTCACTGACTCGGAATTCTCCAGGCGCCGTCACACAACATACACAAGAGCAGATGTGAATTGCACAACTTCAACTTTCGCAGAGATACTGAACACAACGGCTTTTAACACAGGGATGAAAATGGATCATTCTGGAAAAGAAAAAGAAGCCATGGCTCTGATTGCTCAAGCTGACAAGAAAAGTAAATTATCAAGGTCGTTCTTTGGCAGCTTCTTCGGGTAAGTGGACCTTTTTTTAAAAAAAGTTTTGCTAAGTTTAGAGCACAGAGAACTTGGTCAAAAACTGATGCTTCCTTCTCCTGAATATATCAAATATTAACCAAATTATATCTTTCAACCATATCAACTGTATTCACACAGAATTTGCTTGTGATTAATCGTGCATATTTGTATTTTTCATGAGACTGAAAGGTGTAATAATGTACGAGGCTGAAGTTAGTTACTTATTCGCAGCTTCCCGATTCGTTTGGTTTGGCTATTTCTTCACGCTTTCTCTATTAGGAGGCTGAAGTTGGTTGCTTATTCGTGATGACGTGATCAAGCATTTAATAATTAATTCTGTTGCTCACATTGATGTTGTGAATATAAAAATGAGATTAAAGTCTAATTAAATTACTTATTTGTCCAATCATTTGTTAAATATTTGCATCATTATTGAAGTATTAAATAAATTAATATTTTATAATGACACATAATAATGTATAGTGACACATAATAATGTGCAACATGGCACATACATTTGCATGGAACATAACAAATAGAAAACCTGAACTTTCACATCAGTTTTGAGGGCTTTACTGACTTTGGGCCAGACAGGTCAGTCATTCAGCAAAAAGAAGAGGACACCCCCTGTAAGAAAACATTGGAGTTAGGCTGGCCCAAAGTCAGTTTACAGTTCAAACCTAGCTGGCAACATGGCACACTGAGCAATATGGCACAATAGCAAATAGAAAAGCTGAACTTTCACATCAATTCTGAGGGCTTTACTGACTTTGGGCCAGACAGGTCAGTCATTCAGCAAAAAGAAGAGGACACCTCCTGTAAGAAAACATTGGGTTTAGGCTGGCCCAAAGTCAGTTTATGCGTCAAACCTAGCTTGCAATATGGCACAATGGGAAATGTAAAAACCTGAACTTTCACATCAATTTTGAGGGCTTTACACTAATACATGGCACACACATTACCACATTCAAAGGGAGAATTTTAGAGGCATATTGAAGTAAACATTTATAAAACAATTTAATGACTAAGCAGACAAATAAATTTTTTGCTTTAATATTTAAAAAAAATGTAATAAATACAGTTATTTAGAGAATAAACCATTTTATTATTAATAAAATATCTTCAGAAATGGAGCCGACATTTAAAAAAAAGGAACTAAAATGAATAACAAAATACGGTTGGTGCTAATTTAACTCTCTTGTGAAATAGCTATAAAATCTTTTTTAAAAATATTCTAAAAAAAATTTGACTCTACGCCTTTTCGCAAAAAAACTCTAATGTTCATTCTTTCTCTAACATTTTCCAAAAAAAAAAAATGCATATCCTCCATGTCCTTAAAAGTAAACGAAAAATTCTGCAGGATGTCGGCTTTGTCTTCTTCACCGACAATGTCTGATAACGTGTCAAACTTGTGGAGTGCCTCTTCTGCCTCAACTTCGTTCATGTGTAGCAGTCGTGTTGGTGCAAGCTCTCTCTTGAACTGGTGTTTGTTTTCAATGTGCCATGTGTTTGCCTTCAGAATTTCTTGGTATATGTTATGTTTCT
>JAOVVH010000037.1:12077318-12092378 GCA_028566435.1 Scorpiodoras heckelii
AATTCAAGAAATGAACTCTTGACAAGACACAGCTGTTAACTGAAAGCCGTTCCAGGTGACTACCTCATAAAGCTGACGGAGAAAATGCCAAGATGTAAAAGCAAAGCGGTCATCTAAGCAAGAGGTGCCTACTTTGAAAAATCTAAATTATAAAACATATTCTGGTTTGTTTAACATGTTTTTATTTACTAAATAATTCCATATGTATTTCTTCATAGTTTGGATGACTTTAGTATTAATCTATAATGCAATCAAATTTTAAATAATGAAAAACCACTGAATTAAAGGTGTGAATTAAACTTTTGACCTGTACTGTATATACCTAGTGGCTACCAGGATTAAGCAAACCTGTACAATTTCTAAGCCTGGGATGGGATGTAGCTATATAATTGTCTGAAGTCACAACTTTGTAGTGCCTTATGAGAATAAAAAACGAATTATTATAATAATGAAATAAGACGCTTGCGTCTGGAAGACATTTTGCAAGTAAGATGTAAGGTGTGGATGTAGGATTCTCATAACCCGAAAACGAACACAAAATCCAGCAAGGTATTTCTGTTTCATATTTTATTCTCAAATACAAAAGAATGAGCTTTGATCTGATCTGACAAAAAAAAAAAGACCCCAAAAAAAACAAAAAACAAAACAAAACAAAAAAAAAACACATGCCAATACAGTTTTACAAACATGACACAAGGTATAAAATCTTACAACCACATAGCGCTCACTAAATTGTAGATACAAGGAGAATAAACATGAAACTAGACGTGTAAGAATGGTAGAAAACGTTTACGTAGTCAAACTCCACAGGTATCCGTCACTGATTATGACTTATTATTGAGTTATGAAAAAATCAGAGTCTTTACATTTTTCCATTTGTATTCGATACAGCTGTGTTCTGAAACCTTTATATGCAAACGTTTTGAAACAGGGCTACTATAATCTATTATTTTTTTCCCCCCTAAAAAAAATAGGATTAGAAGACATAAAACAGGCGACGCCGATTTTTCGACATACAAAACTCAAATGAAAATGATCTGAACGTATATGCATCCTCCGCTACGAAGCATCCGGGCATGAATCTACTTTACACTTCGCTACATATCAATGCGTCAGTGCGTGTTTACTTCGAAAGCAAAGCGGTCTAGTGCCTCTGAAACGGGGAAAAATAAAAACGCAATAACGGGGCGCAAAAGAAATCTTAACTTTGAAACCGAGGCGGTTAGAGATTATACGTGAAACTTTTAGCACAGGGGGGAGTGGTCTGAGAGAAAAGGAAGACTGAGTGAAGGCGAAGGAGACTTAATAATAAAAAAAAAAAGAGAAGAGATTTTAAATGGAATGAAATGGATGAGCCACGGCGAGGTGAGGTTACGGCTACTGCTGCTGCGAGCCCTGCCCCTGCTGGTAGTTGCCGTAATTTCCGTACTGGTTGTAGTACTGGTTCCACTGGCTCTGGTTCTCGTAATACTGCTGCCACTGCTGAGCGTACTGCAATCATGAGGAATGGAGAGAACTCATTGATAAAGTCGATGACGCTGTATACGGTTTAGTGATTTCCGATATCATCATATCTACTTTTTAATAGTAGTAGTAGTAGGTGTAGCTGACCTGCTGGTACTGCTGGTTGTAGTTCTGCTGCTGCGCATTGTACGTCTGGCCCGTGGCTGCAGGCGTCTGGTTATAGCCCTGGCTGTAACTCGGGTACTGGCTGTAGTTTCCATAGTTGTATCCCTGGCCGTAGCTGCCTTGGTTGTAACTTTGGTTGTAACCTTGGCTGTAGTTTTGAGGCTGCACGAAAGACAGAATTATTCCACAACTCGGAATTATAAAACAAATCCACATTCTTGTATATGTTGTAGAAATTTAAAAGTAACAAACCCAGACCCAATCCAGGAAAGACCCTTGTCTGGTACCTGGGACTGACTGTAGCTCGCGGTGCCTCCGCTGCCACCTTTGTTGTAGGAGCCCTGCCGGTTGTGGCTGTAGGTGCCTCCTGATTGCTGGTTGCGGTTGTAGCCTCCCCGGCCTCCTGAATCTCTGTAGTTGTTCCCCCAGCGGTTCTGGTTCTGGGTGTACCCTCCGCGGTTGTAGGCTACATTAGGAACAGAAGAACGTACAACATTAATCTGGTAGGCTCAAAATGTTCTGTGGCTTTCTTTCATCCATACAAAGAAACCTACTTAAAGGCCAAAAAAGGGCAGGAAGAACAGAATTACTATCCAAGTGTACTAAAGTGAAAGTAAATCAGATCAGCAAAGTCCATTACCTCCACGATAGCCACCTCCTCCAGAGCTGCCCCGGTTCTGGTACGAGCCTCGTGCCCCCTGCGGCGTGCCTTGGTGCTCATAGCGCTGGAACCCACGGCCGCGGAAGCCTCCAGGCCGATTATCGAAGCGCTTGTCAGGGGGCGGCCCGGCCTTCCGGCCCTCCTCATTGTATTGCTTGATGAGCGCGTCGGCCTCCTCGCGCTGCAGCTCGATGAAGATCACGCCATCTAGGAACTCACCGGCGTCAGGCAGCACGAAGTTGGCTGAGGGCAGCAGAGGGCACGCAGTGAGGGACAGAACGGCCGTGTGGTTGAGAAAATAAAGAGCACCAGCATTAGCATCGTTCAGTAGTGGCCAAAACTTAACATTAATTAAGGTGGGGCAGAGAAAGAGGGGAAGAAAAAAAGATAGAGGGGTAAAGAAGTATTAGGACAGTCAAGGGGACCTCAGACAAATATTGCCTTAGTCGACCAAGGCAAAATTTGTCCTGGACTGGGGGTAAACAATGAAAATATATAATTATGTAAGAAAAAGAAAACAAAGACAGTTGCCAGAAAAAGAGTTTAAGGATACTAGGACTAACAAAATAATTAAAAACAGCTACCTTAAATAATATCCAGACTTAAGCGTAATCATTCATTCATTACAGAAGTTACTGAGGAATTGTTAAAAGCCAATTAATAACAGGGTATCTGCAGGAATCAGCGAATTTCATGTTAAATTTTGAACGTTTTAGCGTCTGATTGGACAAAACTAATTCAACAGACGCAACAAAAACCATGCTGTCTCAAAGTCTATGACTAAGGATGTGTTTATACTTGTAGTTCAGGTTCCCTTGGAACAAGAAAATGATACATTGGTACAATCTATCCTGGTTTGATTAGCGTTCACACTCACAAATGTACAATCGTACCAAAATCAAAAAAGTCAAACATGAATTTGTTTAGAAACGGACCGAGACCCACCTGCTCAGGCGGTCTGTAAACCGGACAAGTCTGAACGCACTCGGAAGTGTTCGTCGTAACTTTAAAATCGCAGCCCAACAGAGGATATTTTGGGTAGAAAGTAGGTTTAAAAAAAAAAAAAAAAGTAAACGAACATGGCGGCATTGCCACAAAGACTCGCCGTGGTGGTGTGGGAAAACCGTCAACGCTATATTCAGAAGTGACGACCACAGGCTTTCTTTTGCACACGTCTCAATAGCAAGCCGTTTTTTTAAACAGGGAAATGGGAAAAAACTGCACGTAAGGACTCCCAGGACCTTTATGACCACTGCGACAGCCAGTATCTGATTACAACCTGAACTGATCAGGCTTACGTGTGCTTTGCTAGGGCACATGACTATCGTGCAACATAAAAAACCTGACATTCACCGAGGATCAGGAAAATCACACTTCGTCTACCTTATGTTCACACTAGCAAACTATTTATTTTCTATGTACCTGCACGATGCGGAGACGATTTACAAAGCATCGAGTTACAAAGCCACAGCACCACAATCAACTACTCAACTCTATGCAAATTAGGCACGATGCAATGACGCGACAAACAACTGGCTTATATAATCCTTGGACCAACTGTACGGCGCATGCGGTGTAATAAATGTGGCAAGAAGCGTGTACGAAGAAGGAGAACGTCGATGAGCGAGCGAGTGTACGTAGCTAGCATGGTTAGGTTGCTTCGCGTAATCAAACGACCACGTTTCACACCGATTAGTGTATTATTTTATTTGCGTCTCATGAGGTAGCTTTAGAAGCTACACACAGCTACTTCCGTTTCTTATAAGAACTAAGCTAGATACGAAGATTTCAGACGTCTTTAGGCATCTTTTGGCTCCTCGGATAAGAGGAAGATAGCTGAAGTTCCGGTTTACAAAATACATAGCAACGTCACCTATGCATCCTCCAGCGCGTATATAAAGCGATTTCCACTGTATGAATGGCGAGTTATCACGATTTTAAATGCAGTTTGATAGTTGGAGCTCGTGAGATGGGTCATAGTAGTTTGGTTTTTCACATATGGGCATTTCAAGGGTGTACTGTGACTACAAGAAATCTGGCAAAACCTCAAACTTATGACAGCGTAACCGTAGAAGGAATAGTTTCACGTGATAGGCGTGCAACACTGCCTCAAGCAACATCAGAATTCAATGCTGGAGGCTCAACAAACATCAGCATGAGGACTGTGTAACGTTCCCTCCAAGATCCCTTGGGGGACCTACCAAGTATTAACCAGTTTTTCTGGTACTTAATTAAATCTGAATACGCTTACGAAAGTGGAATCGGATCCAAATTCTATATGGTAGTCAACCATAGTTCATAAAAAGACACAAAGGATGTCAACGTCGCCAAAATCAGGAACCGGATACGAACGTTTACAGAGATTTTTTGAAACATCCTGCGGATACCCTGGAAAACTTCGTATTCTGAGTATTGATGGGCAGTTTGTTTTTTGACATGAAATGAGACTTTGCAGGAGGACAGGATGAAAATAAAAGAACGGGAAAAGTTAACAAAACAAAAGTAGCTTTTATCTGGCAAAACAGAAAAAGGCGGCAAAAGAAGTCGTCCAATTTTGAAGTAAAACTAGAATTAAAAATAGAAAGAAAACAAACAAACAAACAAAAAAGAATAAATACAGCAAAAAAGCAGATCTGGGTGTGTAGTTGAAGCATTGTTTTGTTTGGAGGGGTGGGGGAGGGATATCCATGGCATTCCTACCTTTCATTTCTAACACAGCATGATCGGGTACATCCTTCCCTTCCTCATCAGTTCGCTTTAATGTTCGCTCTTTTAAATCCTCATCCGTGGGACAAATTACAATAGCCTTGCGTTGAAACCCTTCAAAAGGACGCATTTTTCGTCTCTGGGCTGATCCATATACATTTGTCTAGCAATGGTGACAAGAAAGAAGTAGAAGCTTGTTTATTATTGTTCAGTCGTTCGCTTTTGTTACGGCTTTGCGTTCCGAAGGACGGGTTTGGGATTCCTGCAACAATGAAAGTGAGAGTTTTTTTTGTTTTTTTTCATGGCTATAGTAGTTACTGTCCAGGAATGACTAATAGTTGCCTCTCACAACCCCGCATTTCACTTACCTTGGAGACTGGAGGGACGCCGAGATTCACCAAAACTGTTTTTAAGAATAGAAAAAGGGGACCGGAATTCCTTCTCTAAAGATCCTGTTCTGCAAAACCGTCTTTTACGTCATATCGTTCAGCAAAAGAAAAAACTCTGACGAGCCGAACAGTTCTGCTAAACTGATTAGATTCCTGTGATTTCTTTCTCTACAGAAGATCCAAACCGTCATCAATATATTTCTCTATTTTAAATGCTTTAGTCTCTGATTTTATCATGCCTTACCAAGCTAGCTAGCATGACTGCACTCTCGTCATAACACAACATCATCCAAGTAACCAGAAATGTATTAGTTAGGAAATGCTGAAAAACTGAAATAACTCCTAGTCACAAAACAGGATGTTAGTTAGTTAATTCCTTCGGTTTTTTTTTTTTGGCTCATGCACCGAGTCTGCTCTTTCCTGGGTCCCCTTACTTACCTATACTTACCCAAGTTTCAAACCGTCCTCCTATGCCCAAACACAGACACACACGCATCACCTACCTTCCAATACTTACAATTTCCTTTAGGATTTCCCAAGATTGCCCATGTGACCCTTACCTACCTTAATATCACCTGGTAATATCACCTGACCTGCAAACTTCAACGCGGTTAGTTCCACTTACCTTGAGGTTCATTTTAAAAACAACATTCAACCCTTCCAAGTAAATCTACTTATAAACATCGAAAAGGATGTTGGATTTTTTTTTTTTTTTACGATTACCATAGCAACAGAAGGCGTTTTCTTACTCACCGGGCTGCGATTACTTGTTTTTCAACATCTTACTAATGACATGGACTATGTGTACAGTGTGGCATCTCTTTATAACATCACATACAGTGGACAAAAAGTAGAAATCAAAACATGTTCAGCGGCAAAGTGTAAAAACTCTACTGCAAATCTTTCCTGTTCTTGCAAAGAACAAAAAACAATAAAAATTAAAAAAATGACAACGACGGAATGAAGCGTGACATAATAATAAACTGGTCTGCACGGGTGCTTTTGTGCTACAGAGAGAGCAGAGGAACGTTAATGAACATGTGCATCGGGAGCAGCTGTAAGGTGTAGGGCTGGGGAATGTTGCGAGGGGCGGAGACCGAAATGACAGTACCTGATCCAGGATGTAGTTGCGTTTCTTGCGGGCGGCGATCTGGATGAGGCGATTGAGGCACTGCGTGGCCTGCGAGATGAGAACGTCCCAGCGCCCGGCGTAGTTCCTCTGGCGACGGAGTCCCATCACCTGGAACGACAAACAAATAAAGAGTCAAGAAGGAACATGACATAAGGGGCCTGACTGACAGGATGCGCGTAATACGTCCTTACCTTCATCTTCTCCATTATGGCATTGGTACCGAGAATGTTATACTTCTTCTCAGGGTTCTCTACGGAGTGCTTGGCGGCCCATGTGGTCTTTCCACTGCCAGGTAGTCCCACCATCATCAGGATCTGAGGAGAGATGACGAATTAGTAAATAACTCATTGCAGAATAGGATATTTTACTGATCATTGTATATGACAGACATTAGACACAGCAGCAGATACCTCGCAGTCTGCTTTGGTAGCTGGCCCGACGGTTCCTCTGATTCTGTCCGGCAAAGCCAAATCCTGGATAAACGTGTAGCCCTCGGGCGGGGGGAAATACGGCTCCTCCTTCTGTCCGAAGTTGAACTCTATGGCGCAGTTCTTCACCAGGATGTGTGGGAAGAGTGGACGACCAGCCAGATCCTCGCGGGAGATGCGGTAGCACGGCCCAAGAGACTTGCCGTTTTTGGAGAACGCTATCTCCACCTGTTCGCCGCTTTCAAAGTCCTGAGTGGAGGTGCAAAACATGAAGGTTAGGGAACGACCGTGAACTGCGCTGTACATCCGGACCTGCGACTGAACTTGCTTCGTTGTTACTTATGACGGTATTTCTGGGTGAAGCACTTCCTTACTACCAGAGGGAGAAAAAGAAAAGAACTCACTAGGTAGCAGCCAATGACGTCATTTTCACCAAACTTTTCTCCATAATCCTCAAATTTACAGTTAGAGGATTTCTTGCCAGTTCCACCATAGCCATAAGAGAAGGGTTCCTCTCCTATAAGATGACAAACAGTACAACCAATAAATAACGTTTTTTTAAAAGAAAATAAAAGCTTATTAAGTCACGCGAGTTAAAGGAACGTTCTGATATTTTTGCATACTTTGTAACTATCTAATTGTAGTATACTGAAGTACCAGAAAAACTGGTATAGTATTTAATACTTGGTAGGTCCCCCACGAGATCTTAGAGGCAACCAGACCACCAACAAAAGAAACAAGGGCACATAGTGTGCTGGATGCGAAGCACATCAGCACCACCTTGTAGAAAATTTCCAGGTGCTAAACATAATCTGCAGATTACTTTTTTCCTCCAAACCAGATTCTCAAGCTTCAAGTCCAAGCCGCCCAAATCATTCTGTCCGATATAACAAAACAAGGCAAATGGATCAAAAGTACCGAGGTTCCTTAAAGACTCACCGAGCTGGGTGCTACAGGAATCCAAAGACCACCCGATTCTCACCACATGGGGATCGGGCTCACTGCTGGGGAGGTGCTTCACGGAGATCTCCTCATTGATCTAAATAAAGGACAATGAACAATGCCTTTACCGTTTAGGGCATATAAAAAGAAATATCCGTGAATGATATTAAGGAGATCCTATTACCTTCATTTCGTAGCATATACGTCCTTTGGAAACACCGTAAGTAACTCGGGCGCCTGCCCACAGGTACGCGAAGCCCTCGATGGTAAGCGGGTAGCCACTGTACCTGTCCCGAGACACCTTGAAATGCAGGTCACAGTTATCTGTGTTTTAAAAATAAAATGCCGTTTGTGAGATAAAACACCAATAACAACTGATAAATATGGAAAAGATAATCGTGTGGAATTATTACTCACAGGTGTCAATAGCAACGAGGCTTTCATCGAAGTCTTCCTCCTCTTCCTCGGCTGGGGGCTGAGGCGAACGGCCCCTGCGGGACAAACAGAGACATGCGTGTCCGGACAGGATAAAGAACGAGGAACGCTAGTAAAGGATAAACACGGGGATGAGATTTACCTCCTGTCTTCACGATGCTCGTAGTATCCGTATCCACGGCCGTCGTCGTACGGTCTTTTGCGGCTTTGCGACGTCTGGTGGTCATCTTCTGCTTTAACCGGCGCTGCTCGGTCACCTCCCACAGGAGTCCAGTCGTTCGCTGCGTCTTCTCGCTGTGGCGTGTCGTCGTCCTTCTTTGACTCCTCTTTAGGGTTATGGACAAACAAATGGCACCCGTCAAGACGAAACATATCACGAAAAGCAATAATTATCTATGTGTATGGATGTTTTTTAAATACATTGTATACACAGTTGTTTTTTTTTTTTACAAAAAGCTCTACTTATAATAGAGTTACAATGCAATACAAAACAATGCAGCCTGACTGTTTATGACCTGAATTCTCCATTCAATAGATCAGAGTTAAGTCCAGATCATTTGGACATATTTTGGATTAGATCATAAGACTAACCTTTTACACTCGCCCCTTGCTGCTGAGGCAGTTCTGATTCTGGCTGTTTGACTTCTTTCTGCTCCTCTGCTTCCTCAAACTGCTCCTTGTACTCCTGCTTCACCTCAGGCTCCTGGATCTCAGCTGGCTCTTCCTGGCTCCAACTGGCTTCTTGATCTTCGTCGTATCCTTCTTGTACCTGCTGCCCGAAGCCTTGCTTTGGTGGGTCCAGGTCGTCTGAGGCGAAGTCGGCCTCTCCAAATCCAGCAGCGCCGTTCTCGTTACCACCGTCTTCCTCGCTGCTCACCTCCTTCTCCTGGTCCGCGTTTCCGTCGTCGTGCTGAGGCACGTCGGCTCCTCCGTTGCCCGATACGTCGGCGGCGAACTCTGGAGACGGATAACGTACACGGTAGGTTCAAAAACAGAACACGTGAATGAGAATGATATCTTGCAAAATGTTCTTGAACTGCACCGGTGTCCCAAAGAGCAGCGGTCAAATTGTAAAGATACACAAACAAGACTGCTGTTTGCTTTACCCGGCCCTCGTCACAACACCTGAAGACATCCAAACAGCTCAAAGGCACCTTGGTGTGTAAATCTCGAATACAGAGGTGCTTCGAGTACCGTAGGGATCTCATAGGAACCCTCAGATCTAGCCCTTCTACCATGATTTCCAGATTGGACCGTGATTCTCAGTAATACAATTTTTATATACATGTATTAATCCACGAAGCAAGAATTCATGCTGCGTGAATTATATCTAAACAAGACTAGGCACTAATTAGTGACTGAGGCAGTCATTAATGCAGGGTCTAACACATACATCCTTCTTATCAGAAGTCCTTGAGATGTACCAGTAATTTAGAGCTTAGCGTAATGCCGGTGTTTCAAAAGAGCTTCCTAGAGTCCTCGTGTATGCGCTTTTCTATCCTGAGGCTCAGTCGGTGAGAAAAAAAATGCCTCGTGTGGGTAACATTTTAGCCGCAATCCACTTTTCTGTAAGTGATTTTTTTTTAGTCTGGCCGAAATCAACAGTCAACAATAGGCTCCTGTAGGGTCATGGATTTGTCAGTATATATATACATATATATATCCCCCCCTCCCATGTTTCTCAGTGGGGGGTGTGGTGGTTTTGGTGTGTCTGTTTTACACATTCAGAGGTAAGTGTCTTGAGAGTACTGAATTACCATCCAGTATCAAGATCATGGCGGTAATTATTTCGTTATCGTCAATTTCGTACTAACGAACTGGTATAAATAATGTTAACGTAGATTTGATCCGTTTTATACAGTTAGCATGAAGTGCTGTGATCTGTTAGGTGATATATAATACAAATTTCACAGATCGCCATTGGAGAGTTCAATAATAATAATAATAATAATAATAATAAATAGACATTTGTGTGATGGTCAGGTGTCCGCATACTTCTGGCCATTCAGCCTGTACTCCATCCTCAGTCGGATGACATTAGCTCCGCCCACTCAGACATCAAACACTTTACCTCCGCCCCCGCGCTCCTCTGCCTCCTCCTCCAGCTCCTCCTCCAGCTCCTCCTCCTCCTCGGCGGCGGCTTCGGCGTCCTGCACTGCTGCTGCTTCTTCTTCTTCTTCGGCTGCTGCTCCGGCGGCTTCGGCGTCCAGCGCCGCCTGCAGCCTGTCCGCCAGATCCGCCTTGAGACCCCGAGTGTCCAGGCCACGACGCTGCAGCTCCTCTTTCAGCTCGTTCACTTTGAGCTTCTTCACGTTCAGCGCGCTCATGTTTTCGTTCACTCACTCACGAGTCCCGCCAAACGGAAAACCTGTCACCCTGCGGGCACAGAACACAAGACAAAGCGCGACTTTTCAGCCATTCATTAGCCTACTGTCTGTAAACACTGGCCGCTTTCCAAACACCGCTACATTTATACACAGTGCGCACTTGGGGTAACTAGTGGCTATTACATTACTCCGCGCTACATGCGTCCTACAGAGGGAACAGGGAACAATTTGTGGTTGAGCCGATCCTGGCGCACAGTCGGCTGTTAGCTAGCTAACTAAACAAATGCAGGGTAGCTGCTAAGCTAAATATATTTTCACTTCACTTCTTCTACCAGTTCCGTAGCTATCAAGAATGCTGGTCTGCATAAAAATACACAGACTCACTCCTACGCGCATGCATCACCTTACGTATTAGATGCAACAATTACAATAATAAATCAGCCGGTTTAATTAATCTCCACTGCGCTAGCATAGCTAACCCTAGCCAGACAAGCAAGTTAGCCAAAGCTAACGTTAAAGCAAAGAAAGCTTCGTGCAGACCACTAAATACCATGCACAAGCTAAAGAAATAATGCAGTGGATATCAGACGAGTTTATCTGCTAGTTAAAAGCACCGAACATACCTTTTATGTTTGTTTTGTTGGGTTTTTTTTCTCCACTAGCTGCGGTATCCACAAGATGGAGGGTGACCGAAGCCTACAGAACTGCGCGACTTCCGGGACTTTACCTAGCAAGGGCGCGTAAGTCCTCAATCCAGAATCTGATTGGCTAGATTTAGCGTCAATCTTAAAAATCTCTGTCCTCATTGGCTACTTTGATATTTTGAACCCATGTCGAAGACATCCCTTTTTTTTTTTTTAGCTGTTTGTACGGCAGAATTTCACTTTCACATTGTTTAACTTCCGGCTTAAAAGTAAGCGTGCGGTTTAAAAGATGTAGTCGAATATGTGCATGGAGTGGATTTATTATTATTATTATTATTGTTTAATTTCTGCAATGCAAAGTAATTTCTGTTTGCATGATCTTTGCAATAGTAAAAAAAAAAAACCACACACAAAATAAAACACGCACCTCGAGCGTTGATAATCTGACCGGAAAGCCTGGATCCGGAAGTAACTCTGTGCAAATTCCCAGTGCATGGAAATGAACCTATAATAAAATTTCCAACAAAGTTGGCGTTGTTTTTGGAATGGAGCGGGAGTCTGGGACGATATCGGCTCTTAAAGCCGTCGGGTAAATCAGTTAATATTTACATCCTGCTGTGCTGAACTTGTAAAACTACTGTTCATGTCACGTTTGCCTGAAATGATCTGAATATTTGACAGATATGACAGCGATCGCTGTGTGAGACGGTGCGAATGTGATGAACTTCCGTGTCCGCTGCTCTCCTGGCTGGTGTCTGAGCTGAGCAAAAGCTGTCCCGAGCTTGGAGGTAGTCCGCAGATTGTTCAATTGTTTCCCTGTCAAATAACTGAATTGTTGACATAAATGTGAAATGTATTTACTTAGATTCTTTCCTTTGTCATTTTGTCTGTTAAATAAAACTTCATGTGAATGAGCAAATGACACATTTTAGTTTCTAATGCATTTTTAAGAAAGTTGTCTAAACTTTCCCGGAAACGGGCTTTGTATGTACACTGGTTCGCCCGTCGACTTCCCAGCCTGTTCTTAAGTTCTTAATGTTGGAGGAAACTGAAGAACCAGGAGAAAACCCACAAGGCCACAGAGAGAACATGCCTAAGAGGCCCGAACATGCTCCAGCGTGACAATGCCCCCGTGCACAAAGCACGCTCCATAAAGACCTGATTTGCCGAGGTTGAAGTGGAGGAACTCGAGTGTCCTGTACGGAGCGCCGACCTCAACCCCACTGAACACCTACGGGATGAAGCGTAATGCCAGACCTCCTCGTCTAACATCGGTGCCTGACCCCACTAATGTTCGTGTGGCTAAGTGATCACACAGACCCCCTACAGCCGTGCTCCAAAAGCATGGCTTCCCTGAAGAGGGGAGGTTATTATAACAGTGTAAAGTGGGATTAAATCTGGAATGGGATGTTCAACAAGGATATATGGTCAGGTATCTGTGATTGAGTGCCCTGAGATGGACTGGCATCCCTTAAAGGGGTGTATTCCCACCTCACAGCCGGTCTTCCTGGGGTTAGACTTCAGATCCACCATGAATTTGACAGGATGGAGTGGTTAAAGAAGAGGAACTGATTGTATCTGTGTCTTGATTGAACATGCTGGCAGTTCTGTACGAACATGTACTTGCGAAATGTTTTTTTTTTTTTTTTTTTTTTTTTTACAGGACACGCTGGCACCAATATAGCCAGGGAACTGAAGGAGATCCTGAAAGTCTTGATGTACCCCCATGACACGCTCAGCACAGAGACTCTGACCCCGGTTCATCTCAAACGAATAACAGGTAAGCCTTAGCACTGCTGATTACAAAATGCAGTAACGGCTTGTCTTAGAAAGTTCTCCTTATTTAAAGACCAGAAAAAGTGAATGCATTTTGTGGTTAATGTTGTTCGCAGAGTTCCTGGTGTCCGAGTTACAAGCAGCACGTATACTGAAGTACAGAGAGTGCAATCCGGACGACCAGGAGCCTCCGGGCGAGTCGGCCAAAGAGCAGAGACGGACAGAATTAGGATCTTATCCTGAGAACGAGACTCAGTTAGATGATAATGAGGTAATGAAGGAATTGTCAGAGTTGTTTCAGGCCCTGGATATGGATCCATCCTCACAGCTCAGTGATGTCTACTCACAGGTAAGAAGCCTACAGACTTTTATTTAAAAAAACCTGCACGGTGAAAGCTATAATCAGCGACTCTCCGTTTATTCAGGTAGAGTCACGACTAGCGTCACTCCCAGAGGGTGAAATGCAAGAGGCGTTGCTGAAGACTAATCTGAACTCTACACAATGGGTACGTGTCGTTCAGGCAACATGGCCCTTCGTGACTCTTCGGCATTTATGTTTTTACAACTTGATTGTTTTCAGGACGAGCTGAAGCAGCTCAACCGAGCACTCTGCGAGGACTACGACTGCCGTCGGCAGATGATGATCAAACGCTTCCACGTGACGCTCCAGTCGTTTGCGTGGGGAGAGCGAGGAAAGGTAGATGAGCAAATAGCCACCTGCTGCGTTTAAATTCTCACACCGCTTATTCTGCATAATGTTGACCTTTTATTTGGTAGAAAGTCAATCATGTCGGAGAAGTGTTCCTCAAGGGTTCTTTGGATGGTTAGTGGTTTCTAGCTTTAGAACAGGACTATCCTTGGAGTCATTTCTGAAATGGAAACCTTAAGCTGTAGAGTCCTACATGGACTTTCTAAGGGCTTCCAAGACAAGACAAACCAGATGAAGAATCCTTTAGGTTGCTAGATGGAAACTTTTTCTATAAGATTGTATTTTAGGGGTCAGGGTAAAACCTTAACAAGTTGTAGGAAAACCCTGCATTGTATGAGAGAAGGTTCCAAGGGACGACATCTTAAGTGTCTAAAGAACTTGAGGAAATCCCAGTGCGTAATAATAATAAAAAGAAGAAGAAGAATGTACTTGGTGAAGGTGCCGTGCTTGGTGACTCCTGTTCTGTATCCGAGGGTTCCAAGTAGAAGCCTTTTAAGAAGCAAATGAGCATTAACCGTCCAAAGGGTTCCACTTTATTGTCCTACATACAAACCTTAAGAAGGACAACTCAAGAACCTTTAAGGGTTTTCTTCTGCATTAATAAATCCTACGACATTCTCGTATCTCCACACCCCTAAAAAAGGGTTTCGTAATGTTTTTTTAGAAGGGTCATAGTTCAAAAGGTTCTTTATAATAATGCCATAGAAGAACTTTCCTAAACCCCTTTTTATTATGACTGCTGCAGCAGCGCTGGCGTTCATATAATTTCTGTCAAATTCCTTCTTCTTCTTCTCCCATTTTTCTCCAGCAATTTTTGGTTGATATCATATACTTAGACTTCACCAATCCACATTAAACTTGGTGTGGTTGTAGCCCCACATATCTGATACAGATAGAAGGTTTGCATCGCTAAGGTGTGCTACCCCTTCGTGCTAGCGCCCCCTGAAATGACTTCGGCAATAGCATGAACACCATTTTGCCAAAAATTATGAAAGTTTTATAGTAAGTTGGCCTCTAGGTGGCGCATTACCCTAGCTCATTACAGTTGCGTTGTAGAGTAGGTCCACCTAGTGAATAATGTCCAAAGCAAAAATCTAGCAATTTGCTAGCCAATATCTTGTGATGTATAGCTTCAAACTTCATGAAATAATACACCGCGTTCCAAATTATTATGCAAATTGGATTTAAGTGTCATAAATATAAATCTTTTTGTTTTTCAACTAAACTCATGGATGGTATTGTGTCTCAGAGCTCTTTGGATCACAGAAATCAATCTCAGACA
>JAOVVH010000037.1:12117094-12134521 GCA_028566435.1 Scorpiodoras heckelii
ACAAAATAAAAAAATAAATAAAAAAAAACAACAGGTCCTGATGCTTTGCGCACCGACATAAAAAAAAAAAAAACCGCACAAAAGTAGCCTACGCACGCGATCGTAACCTTGAAGCTCAAGGAAAGCCTCGGTGCTCGCGCTCTTATACGCAGACTGATTTGTCAAAAAAAAAAAAAAAAAACAGAAAAATGAAAAAACACGCACATTGGTCACTCAGCACGCGCACTCCGTGTCTGCCGCCCTCCGCGTTTTGATTCTCTCCGCCTCCGAAATAAGGAGATATATTGCAGGTGTGAAGAGCGAGACAGCTGTCGCACACACGGGCACCAGAAGTGCAATGCATGCTTCTGTTGAAATATTGCATTTGCTGAATGAATAAAATATGCAAGATGCACGCTTTTGCACCAAGTTGCATGTATTATTATTTTTATTATTATTATTATTATTGTTCCCAGAACATCCTGCAAAGGAAAACTGCTCCTGTGCATATAGCTGAATCTCTTCTTGTGATTTGTCGCAGTTTTATCCGCTCAGGATGTTTTTCTTTCTTTCTTTCTTTTCTCTCTCTTTTTTTTTTTTTTTTTTTTGGGCTTTACTACCGAACACGTGCGCATCCTGCGTCTCCCGACGTGCAGTAGTAAGTAAGGCGGCTGTTTCTTAGCAACCCAGAATTTTTCCCCTTGTTGCTAAGTAACCACGTGGTTCACAGGGCTACCTGTCCGCGCGCTTACTTACACGCTCGGTGGCCAGATGTGTCCAGGTGTGCGTGTGTGTGTGTGTGTGTGTTAGAGCTTAGTGATCCGTGCACTTTCCCAGGGCTGAGAGTCAGCGTTGAAAAGGTTCCCATCTGCTGGACTCACTGGGTTCACAATCATGGAGGCTTTGAATCTGAACTTGCGGCACAAGGCGCTCTGAGATCAGATCATCATCTTCATCAGGTTTCAAATCATCATCATCATCATCATCATCCTCTACAGCAGACTTGGCAACGAGTCATTTTAAACATATGCCCTCCCAAAGTATTGCGTCCTGGGGCGTTTTGCGTAGATACAGCCAGCTGAAGTGGCATTGCTCTGCTCTGAAAACAGGATCAGGGTCTATTCCTGGCTCAAGCGCTGGTCTGATATCCAGTCGGATGATGTTTGCAGAACACGGGTTTATATCGGTGCACTTTTTCCTAAAACATTATCGTTTCTATAGTCACAACTACACTGAAGTAGCAGAAAAAACGGTATACCGGTTAATACGTGGTAGGGTCCCCAAGGGATCTTGGAGGGAACGTTGCACAGTCCTCGCGCTGATGTTTGTTGAGGCCCCGGCGTTGAATTCCGACGTTTCTTGAGGCAGTGTTACACGCCTATTACGTGAAACGGTTCTCGCCAGCCGACACTGGTCATGTTCACCCAGTGTCTTTTTACGGCCACTTTTACTGTCATAAGTTCGAGGTTTCAATGCTTTGCTTCCACCTATTATACCATGATAAAATCTTTGATAAGCCGCCATCCTCACAGCGGAAACAGTTCCACAAGCTTCTGTAGATGTCTATCGTTTTATATACGCACTGGTGGACACAACCGATGACGTGCACAGACGGCGTTGCTATGCATCTTGCACAGGTTCCAGTACCAGTTTTTCTGGTACTTCAGTGTACATGACACAACATAGAGGGAATTATAATCGTTGATATGGCGTGAGGAGATTTTAACTTCTAGACAAAGAAAAAAATTGCTATTCTAGCGGCGTAAGTCTTGGTGCTCTAGCACCATAGTCAGTTGTCTTATTGGAAACGGTAACGCCCCTTTTCTGTTGGGCTACACCATACCGCTGTAGTCGATCATTCTCTTACAACAGCACACACGTGTCATATTTTATATCTTATTCAGTAAGATGGTCGACAGATGGCTTGTTTAAGCATCTTCTTTTAATGTCATATTGCTAGAAAGCTTGTTTGGGCTGTCAGGCTCTTTTCAGTATTCAGCTGTAAGCTGTAATAAAGTGGAGAGATTACAGGCTGGCACATGCGTCACCAGGATCACAGGCATTATCTCTGAATTCCAAAAGAAGCACAGAAACACGCAGGCATTATGGTCAGGGACATTTTTTCTTTTTATTCGATTTATTCAAAAAAAAAAAGGTAAATGCATCAAGCTAGAACATCGGTAACAAGTGTCAAGGTGAGGAATGACTAAAGAGGATGGAATGACTGAGGAGACAGCTCTAAGTACGGTGGACAGGAAGACCGGCTATGGTTGTAACGTCGAGACGAAAGGAACTTCCCCATAACGGAACGCATGAGGTTAGCATCATAATAACTACTGTAAATGACGACACTTCATAGCACGTTACAGCTAAGCACGGGCTTTGACATTTATTCTAGCCAGAATCTAACAGCACAGCAATCTGCAGCAAAGGAGTTTCTTGGGAGCGATGCGTCCACGGGACACGTCGACGCGTACCCTCGTTACTACGACTTGCACGTGACGACGCTACCACTTTAATGATCGTTGCAAAGCACTACGGAAATGACACGACGACCAGGCTCGAGCATGTACACTGTTAGCGCGCGAGCGATTTCTAATATCCATAAATGCGATACTTTTACATACGTCACAGTACACTCACGATCACTGCACAGAACCGTACGGCTAGCCTATATATGAGGATAAAATATACCAGGACTGACTCTGACTGGTCCAGGAATGACGAATGAAGGAAAAGTGCTTGAAACAGAAAGCGAACAAGTGCCCGAATAATATCTGAACAGTAAACAATGACTGCTAGTTGCTCTACGGCAGTGGTCTGTACTATGGAGTGGAACTGAGATTGATATACAATATACATAGTAGTAGTAGTAAGGGAAGCGAAGCGAAGCGAAGCATATTTCACATCCATACAAGAGGCAAGGTACTATTTCAGGTGTTTTTTTTTCTTCATTAAATACCCCACTCGGCTACTGGATATCGGTTCTGAATTGGTGACCATCATAAAATGTGTACATCATCTCCCTAATGCTGACGATATCAAGACTCTGTTTATGAGGCACTGATTCAGGGCATGTCCAAGTGTACGCAAGGAAAACACTCCGTTTTTAATAACAGTAGGCACACAAACGCGACGAGACGCCACATCCACAAGCACAGACAGTTTGGCTAGAGCACATGCTTGCTACCAGGGCACTACGGAGAGCAGGAAAACAATACGGACCCTAGGAAAAAAAAAAGAGAAACGGGAAGAGGTGTAGTTTGTTCTTTGTACCACAGGAACGACAGGAGGGAAAGAACGCTCGTGGAGACCTTCAGTTCTTCAGGACGGCGTCGTACATCTGGTACACGTACTGGGACACCTCCGGAGCTCGGCACTTCAGGGAGAGCTGCGAGGAAAACGGAAGGAGAGACCTTGTAATGAGAAAGGCGAGAAATTATCGTGCGTAAGCTCAGATGGACAGTTCGTCCTTACCTCGCGTCTACCCGATGAATAACCTGCCATTCACTTGAACAAAAGCACCCACGTACTGTACACAGCGGCACGTCTCTTGCTTTAAGTTTGTTCCAAGTTTACGCAATACGTTCATATATAAAGGGTAGCGGATAAAAGCACACACTACCTACACACAAACCTACAGATTTATCAGCATTGCTTGCTTACAAATGTCTGAATACGTCATTAGCTTGACATTATTTTATAGCGCTTTTGTCTTTCTTTGTTAAATTGCAAATGTTCACTTGTCTTTTCTTTTTGGATAACTGTATTAATTTTTAAAGCTTTTCGTCACTTAGTCCTGGCTGTGATCCAGCTGGACCGCCTCTATTATTAATCCCAAGTCTAGCGGTGCCAAAGCTAAATTCCTATTAAAACCAATTACATCCAGGTTGAGATCATTCTCAAGCTGGCTCAAGGGATTATAGGTAATCAGGCACTGTGGCAGTGACTGAATAGACGCCTGCTGCCTGTTAGGAAAGCATCAAGGGTCGGCGCGTTAATCAACAGGCGATGACGGCGTGCTAGTGTTCGCGTGAAATGATCCGCTACACGTACGTAGAAATACGTTGAAAGAACGTACGGAGAACTAGAACCAAAACGAAGAGATGTTTACTGTAAAGGAATTGCGCCGGGGTGTTTGTCGGATGTGCTCTGGAAACACCAGAGGACATTATGTTCACTTAGTCCAGAACGTTTCATCCTCGACAAGTGTCCTTCAGTGGAGCTGCCACAGTAGCGTGACGTCTATTACTGAAGAGTGAAGGTCACTTTACCTAGATACACAAGAGGACATGACGATGCTGAAAATGCTCGTGTTATAATTAATAAATATTCAGCAGCGCTGCAGAATGTCAAAAGCTTAGCCTGCGTAACACCTCGGAAGATATAATGCTCTGAGGGGGTGAAAAAAGTCTCAAAGTCTCACACTCGGAGCAAGCAACTGAGCTTCATGGCTTATAGTAGTATATTCAGGACGTCTAACCTTCCTGCGCGCACACAGCATCAGGATCGTTACTTACGTCTTCCAGGAGCCGTAACACATAACAATAAGCGCTGACGATAAAAAGCTAATCACAAATGAAAAAGATCAGTCTGGGCGTTTGTTTCTTTGTGCGTGGAAATGTTTGTCCGACTTCTCATGTTTTCTTGAAATAACTCCCCTGTAACGCAGCTCTACACATTGCTGCCGAATGGTTCCGGTTACACGAGGTGATTACCGTGTAGTTGGGGTTGCCAGGTTGGATGCGGAGCTCGGCAAGGATCCAGATGCCGTTGGTGAGTTTCAGGGACTGGTAGAGCATGTCCTGGCCCTCCACGTTCCGCTTGGCGATGGTGTAGATGTTGTTATTCTGGAGCTTGCCCGACACGGTGTCTGTCAGGGGTCACAAACAGACACGCATGTTGTCAGTTTGAAATTTTTTCCGGGGAAAAACAGGGGAAGGGAATACAGGAACGGGACACAGGCGCTATAAATTGGACTTCGCTAGGTTTTAATGCAGTGCACGATTCTATACAACGCGATGCTACACGGCATTAAGGAATGAAACTGGAATCTACACTATAATCTGTAAACTACGCCGCATCCTACAGGCTGACATTTAGCGGACCACAGCCGTTTGTTCATTTCACACTTTACTGTGAGTCATCTATAAAGTGCAGACCTCTCAGTCTTGACCTGCGTTTTCTTGCTCGCTGTTGTGAAAGGCTGTGAAATCATACAAGGACAGTATTAAACCAGTATTATGTTGAACAGAGAAGTAAAGCCTTTCTTTTAAGTTTTCTTACAGATCTGGTTTAACGTGCTGTATCTGAAACTGAAGATGAAACGGCACGTTTCATGAAAGGCAGCACAGATTTATTAGCTATTTACTGATGGAGCGTTGACTGACTGAAGGCTCAAGGGCAACAAAAAAAAAAACAACAAAAACCACCTTTTCACACGTCTGACATTTCAACGAGACCTCAGTGACAGCAACACGTTTACAAATAACCATGACTTTTTGGCTAGATTTACTAGCACTAGAAACAAACCATTACGAATCATCTTGTTGAGAACGCCATCCTTTACACATTGAAGCATGGAGGTGGTAGCATCGGATTGAGCGTTAACCTTGGTTTCTTTGTTGCTTCTCTGACCAATTCCCTCGACACGGATGCTGCTTTTTAGTGCCGCTTAAGAATCACGGTTGTGTTATATTCTTTCCATGCTTTAATACTAGATTTAATGCTGCTCTACAGGATTGGGGGAAATTTTTTTTTTTTTAAATAAGTCAACCCCAGAGCTTTGTCCTGGATTTATTTTGAAAGGACTTTAGTCTTCATGGTGCTGCTTCTTGAGGGATGTTCTCTAACAAACCTTGATTTAATGTTTATTTACTACCCCTGTGCCAGAAATGGGAATGGAATTGGGCCCTTTTCACTACTGGGGCTTGTGGTTGAGATATGTGCAGATGAGGAACATTTGTCAGAACAGGAAATGTGTGTTGTTTTCAGAACTCTATCTACATAGGAGAAATTGTCCAAATTTTAGAAATTGAAGGGTTTTCCCCAGGCTGCCACACATACACACAGCCACTTTCACTATCGTGTAATGCCAGTCCCGCACTAGAGGGTGCCGATTTTGCGGCCGATTGGCTCCTCGTGGGAATCGCAGGGCTGCACCCTGATTTACAGAGGTTATCCAGCTAGAAGATTCTCTAGTGCAATGGGTTTGTGTGAGGGGTTTAGAGACGTAGTCTTATCGCACCTCATCGGATCGGAGCCTCTCGGATTTTGAATCATTTGATATTTCCGACTTAAATTCTGCACCGTGCAAGGAACAATTACTAACTAACTACGTTCTGTTTTCTCTCTGAGCTGTTGTTCCGGCACTGGTCCCAGCCGACACACCACTGACTGACCCTGTTCCAAACGAAGATGCCCATCTACTCCACTCAGGATGTTCTACCATCATCAGCTCCACCCCCTACTTTGATCTTATAAACACATAAAAGACAGAAACTCTCTTCTTTCTCATATTTTACTTTAATTATTATGCTTTCTTTAATTAATTTGTTCTCTCTGTTCATTTAATATTTAGACCATTGTACGTACAGCAGAATGGCCGCCCAAGGAGGTTTGGGTCCCTTTTTGAGTCTGGGTCCTCCCAAGGTTTCTTCCATATAATATTAAGGGAGTTTTTCCTTGCCACTGTTGCTCAAATTGGGCTTGGGTCTAGATAACTAGGTAATTTGTAAAGCTGCTTTGAGACAATGCTCCTTTGTAAAAAGTGCTAGAGAAATAAATTTGACTTTGACTTTGACAATGGCATCACCGTTGGAAGTGAAAGCAGGTCTCTCGCGTTTCTTAAAATCGGCTCCGGTTCGAAAATCTTGTAGTGTGGGCGCCAGCTTTCTCCATGACGAAACAGTCTCTCCATGACGTTACACCGGTTTTAGAATTTGTAAGGAGATCGTCGACGCGTGGCCGACGTTCATAAAGTGCGGTGTTGCGGTCATGTTTTCTCTACATGCAGACTACACCTAGACTAGAAGGTGCGAGATGGCTCCAGGGTTTTATCAATTCCGCCACACATTATCACAGCACTAAAGGGTTGACCCCTGATAGATTAGTGTAGGGGGGGCAGAGGCAAAAGCTGATGGTCGACAGACTGAGATCAGACAGCGGCCTGGCAGGGCATCAGAATGCATGGGAGGAGACGGAGAAAGAGATAGTGGTAAGACAGACAAGTGGAAAGTGAGTGATAGACAAGTGAAACAAGAGAGTATCACTCTCCTGTCACTGCTGTCAAACAGAGACCTGGACTCAAACCAACCACAGTCTGAATGTGTATGTTCCCATAACACTCTGTTCTTACTGAGGGGATAGAGGGAGCGAGACAGACTGCTGAGCTACCGTCAAACATGGATAACAGTAATAATAATAATAATATAAATCTTATTAAAAATGATCTATTCTTTTCCAAAAGGAGTCGAGGCGTACATCTTTATAAAGACCAGCACAGCTGCAGGAGCGAGCGAGTCATACTAAACAGAGACCTTGTCTTATAAAAGATAATGGCTTAATAATGAGAAGGCAAGAGTGCTCGTTTCAAGTGGGTTGCGAATGGAAATGCGAGGTGTGAAATGTGAGGGAATGCTGACGTTGTCTCGCTGCTGTGCAGAAGACCTCGACTGAGCAGCGTGATTATTCAGGGGTTGGAGCTGGAGTGCTATTTAAGATACGCATTTGACACCAGCGTGACTGCTGATTACTAGTTATGTGTAGATATTTTATTTCCGTAAGGCTACGAGAACAACAGCAAAAAAAAAAAAAAACCACCATTCAGAGTACGTCCGTCTCACAACGCCCAAGTGAGAAGCAATCAGCAGTGGAGCACCGAATGGCAACAAGGAAAACAAGAGTATGCTGATGGAACCGCCGAGATGTCTTCTCATTCTCTGAAGCCGCACAATCGCACCCACGTCTTAACGCTGATGGAGGATGAAGTCACGCCTCAGTCAAGGTTGACTGATTTGCTCAGAAATAAGCATACTTTTCCGTGCCACTCGGTGTACGCCTCGTGCCACTCAGTGCATATATATAGCTTTCACCTTTAAAAAAAATCTCTAACAGTTATGTACGTGGGTTTGATGTCTGAATGAGGTTTCCCAAAACCTCCCAGGTTCTACATTGGTCCACAAAATGATCGACGGGAGCTCCATCCAGACACAAACAAGCATCCTGAACCCCGAAGTCAATCTCTATCGTATTTAAAACATCCTTCAGTTCAAAGTACAGCATTCACTTGCTCTAAAGTATTACATGAGGTGGAAAACAACACCTACCGGCGTTTAAGTGGCACTCCTTGATTTGGTACTGCAGCTCATTCTCATTGGGAATGTCTTTCCACGTGGCTAAGAATACCTGACGCTCTGTGGAGACAAGGAAAAAGAAAGAATCCATCTGACAGTCATTACATTCGCTCATTTCAGTCAGTGCAACTCAGACAGACACAGTGGTTTACTGCTCTTTAGGGGCCACTAGGCCATCTCGTTTCATTTCTGCTTGGGTTGAGTACTGAACGCAGGTCACGTCAAAAGCATCCTAAGGTCCAGGACAAACTTTTACCCATTTTGCCATCCTCGACGAAGAAGACGTTGAGCGGAATGAGCACGCTGAAGTAGAAGACGTCGATGCTGTTCTTCACAGCCACCTGCAGATGAGAAGTGTTCGGAGGTTAAACTCTGTTCTCAATCGTAGCTTCATCATTCTTACAATCCAGAATTTTTTTAAATAAGGACTAACGATATATACATCTGGGTCTCTCTTAGTATGCATCTACTCCCAAAACTTTTTTGCTTACTTGTTCGAGTTTATTTAGTACTTGCGAAGACTACCTTTTTTAAAGTAAGCGCTTTTTTTCACTCATGGGCATTTTTCTGATATTTGGACTTCAGTAACTTCGCTATAAATACAACCAGAGATCTGAAATTTGGCACCCTGATTCAAAATCACCCGTAGATTCCACATTGTAAGCCGTTTTCTGCTGGATGGAATGGCTGAATAGATGTAGAGGCCCAAACATGGTGACAAACCATAGTCGGAACCATATTTAAAGGAATGAAAAGTCAGAATACAAAGCTGATTTTTTAGCTGTTTTGCACACATTTATGGTACTTTAGGAAAAAACTGAATCAGGAATGATCGAAGTAGTATAATAAAAAATGCTTTTCATGCACTTTATGCAAAAAGATCATGTCACCTTGTAGCAGATGTCCAAATTACCTGAAATTTTCAGGAAACATTTTATGTATATCGAAGGCATTTTACGTACATGATTTCAGGTTGATACAAGAACATAATTTCATAAGTTCCTGTAGATTTGGAATCTACAGACAGCTACATCTAATATCCACTCGGGATGGCAAATTTCAGATCTCTGGTCGTGTGTATACTGAGCTCCAAGGATCAAGTCCAATCTCCCGAGATCAATCTCTGGCAAAGTTTCTGAGCTCCGAAGATCTGAAAAATGATTCAGCTTTCGCTGAAAATAAAAAATGCTCAATGGTAGTTTTCATGATGAGTCAATAAATTAAAAACAGAAAAGTTTTAGGAGTTAAAAATTTGGGTCAAAGGAAAAAGAATGATCAGATAGTGTGGTGGACAGATTTTCCCCATTTGGTTGGAATGACATGGAATGACCAAGATGGATCCATAAAGCCACGAATGAAGCCGTGAAGACCAACTATTTCCAGTTGTCTTTTTTAACCCCATATCTCATTCAAACCACTAGACAAACCCCAGGCAAAAACTCAGCCTGTATACGAGATACGAGATGACATTTTTCTTGTATCCTCGTTTTAAGAAACAATTCTCATTTCTGCTTTAAAGCCGCCGTTTAAACAATCGCGTAAAAATGAATGGCTCTGCAGGACACAGATATGCTGACAAGCCCGTATTATGATACCCAAGTGAGTCATTCTTTTTTCCAATTAGTTTTTTCTTTCATGGTTATAAAAGGGCCAAGGAAAAAAAAAAGCGCTGAGAAAATTCTCCTGAAAACCTGAAACGAAGCAAAATCCGTTGAACGCCTTTATTATGAACGCTCCGTTGTGGAAAAATTAATCAGCACCTTCGGATGGGAGAATTCGACAGCGTGCTGGTGTAAAAGGCGAACAATAATGAAGCTGCTAGGTTTTGTTCTGTAACAAGTGACACTGAAAGTCTGTCTTGGCAGGCTTCCGCGTGGAAAGCCGGGGAGGGGGGGGGGATTCACGCGGACCTGCACTTCCAAACAACCGTCTCATAAACAATCCCTGCTGGAGCTTTGCTGGCTGCCAAATGAACAGGTGCGAGTGTCATTTGTGCCTCACTGTGCTTCAAGAAGAAGAAGGAGGAGAATAAGAAAAAACTCATCAAGCAACAGAAGACATGGGGAGATTGAGATAAGTAGAGACCCGAGACCCAGTGACTGCAAATCACTGGAAAGGAGATGTGAACGCACACATACACGTACGCGCGTCGGCCCACCGGGGAGCCTCTAGGAGCAAGTTTCACAGATCGTTATGGTGTGGAGGGTAAAGCGGGAGCATGCTGTGCACAGCCCTCGCGGCTTGTTTTTATTTGCCACATCAGCTATCCCTCAAGCTGCCGGCTGCCAGCGAGGGGCTAAGAGCGGGAGACTGTCAAAACTCGGCGGGGAGGCGGCGATTTCCCAGTGAATCGCGATTCCTCTGGTTTGACTCGTAGTGAGAACAGCGAACACGCCGCTCTTGGCTGATGGATTAGCTCACCAGAGCTGTCGCCGCCGGCTACCGTCGCGTTTCTAACCGGCATTCATTATAACGATGGGGATTCCTGATAGAACTAATGAATCTCCACGGCAGGCTGAGAGGGAGACGGAGACGGAGAGGGCGGGGGCATGGGTGGCAGGGGGCGGGTAATTACATAATCTGGTGTAACTGTGAGGAAAAATGAGCCGGATAATTTCAGGCTAGGCTAGGTACTGGATAATGACGAACACCTGACGGTCCCGTGTCCTACCTGGAGGTTGTTCAGAGGGTCCATCTTCATGACGGGTCCGATGGTGTTCAGGGGCAGGGATAAGTCGATGGTCTGGTTCGGCATCAGAGGCGTATGGATGGCTAAAGGTGTGGTCGGGATCACGCCAAAACTACATGGGAGACACCGGCTGCGTTTATGACGGACAAAAAGGAAAATCATCATCATCAAAAAAAAAAAAAAAAAAAAAAGCATGAGCGGATACCTGTTCTTATTAAACTGGATGGCGAAGTCGGTCATGTGCTGCAGGGCTTTGTTGGTGAAAGTCATGTCCATGTACATGTGACCCTGACGGCGGGAGAACGTTCCGGAAATTTCTAACCCTTTCGCCTTGACTGCTGGTAACCAGACCTGAGGAAGAGAGACGCCGCCTTATGAGACGTTTCCTTCGGCTCAAAGTTGAACACAGCGATTTTTATTTTAGCTTTATAAACCGGACTACCTGAAAAATCGATGGAAATTTGGTACTGAGAAACACCAGGATCGAGCCGAATAAACGTAATATAACGCCGGTGTGGTGTATACGAGTACGAAAAGCTTATAGGGACTTTAACTTTTAAAGCTGTCACCCACTGGAGAAATTCAACCCTGGTGTCCGACTTCCATTTTCCTTCCTGTCCTAACCCAGTTTAGTCTCCGTGTTCGCTTTAGCTCGGAGGAATTATTATTAATAAACGGAGCCGCTTGTGGAATTCCTTAGTGAGCCGTACTCCTTGAATATAATCGGGAGCCTCTAAGAATAGGACACGGCCGCAGCAGATTTAGAACAAAACGAACATAATCCCTTAGACCCACCCCTCACATGACCGGGTATTATAGGACCGACTAGTTACGCTGTTCGGTTCTCGATTCTGACTGGTCAGAACACTCTGTCTCTGACAGCAGGACAGATTTACATGAATGCACTTGGTTCGACATGTTGCTATAGTAACAACTTGTTCCCGGAAACTTGTACGGCAGACGCTGTACATAATCTAAGCATTCAATAGTAAATGGTGACAGCAGCTCTGTTTATTTATACCCCTCAAATACACTTCGAATCCATGAATCTGGCTTTGCAACTGATATAAACAGCTTTCGCGTGATGGCTAGGACTAAACTGCACTCTACCAGTCAAATCTCCATCAGTAACCAGTGGATATCTTCAACTGAGTAGATTTCATGATAAAACGTTAATAATGTTATTGGTTACAATTGCATTTTTACACAGTTATTGAAAGGTTTATATATTATTGCACTGATCTGAGTGAAGGTTGTAAAAGGTTATTGAAAAACAAAAACCTTACAGCTTTAGGTGCAACGCAACCCCCGGTGTTGTTGGCCATGCTTGTGGAAAGTTCAAACAGGTCGTTCAGGCCGCTGCTGATGGGCGCCGGAGTAGGAGACGGCGCAAAAGTGTTGGGTACCGAGGATGGAATGAAGTTCTGGCCAACCTGAGGAGAAAAAAAAAACCCCAGAAGACATTCTAGTTAACACATGGAAACTACATTTAGTAACATACAATCACCACCAGTAGTGTTACGTTGTGTATTACATCGTTAGAAGCACATAACCTTCCATACGATAAGATACTTTGCAAAAGTTATTAAATTATAATGTCGCCATCAGGACAGCTGATTTGAGCCCACAGCCAGTTGAATGTGAATGTGTATAGCCTACTTACTGCTGGACTGCCTCCAACACCTCCTCCAAGGTCTCCTCCGAGCTACAACACAAAAGTTCAGGCTCGTTAACACCGAGTCATGTTTATTTCCTCACTTTCAGATTTACAAATTTACTTTAAACAACTCGCGGGCAGACAGAATAACCGCAGTAAGCGGCGTAACGTGTAAAAGCGCTGGTCTCGACACTCGGACGGGGTCACGTCTCAGTCACACCTCCACAAACGGTCACCAACCCAACCCAAAAAAAGCACCAAGCTGTTGACTTGGTTACAGAGTCTCCGCTAACTTCGTAAATCCACATTACGGCTGCCGGCCTTCGTAATGCTCAGCCAGGCTGGTCCAGGACGTTTCTCACGAAGATGCGGTAAATCTAGTTCACGTTTCAGGCTTTGGAAGAGGAGCTAAGAAGTTTGGAGCACTAGAGGGAAAAAAGGGCTGTCATTATCGGTGCGACGTGAATCTCCAGACGTGTCTAGCATGTCAAGTTAGCGATTAATCACAGCGAGTGCGGCCGATGACATGTCGTTAAAACGGTGCTAAGTGGCTTCCAGCAGCTTTGATCCCAGGTAGCTGTGATGTTTCTGGCTGATGTTTTGCTTTAATTAATGGTGGCTGATCGAGGTCCATGCAATGCGAGTGTTTTATTTATTTATTTATTTTTAAGTCAAAGCAATTTTGACCCTTGAAAAACCATTTCCAGGTAGTTATATAATAGCAATATAATAATTTAATAGTCTATACAAGATATTACATTACATTGCCAGCTTGTATGCATTTTGCACAGGATCTTGCGAAGTTAACGTCGTCGTACAATTCTACGAGTTTCCACTTGGAAATATGCCAAAAGTTGTCCCAAAAAAACCTTCAAAGATCTTCAAATGGCATATACATCTGGTACGATTTGCCCAGTTGTTTTGAACTCTTCGATATTAACCGCCTCTGCTTGGAAGCTCCGCCCCCTTTCCCACCGTTTTCCCTTAACCACATGTTGTTGACTGGACTAGCAATGCGCCATCGCTTTCCGAAGGACGTTTCGAGTCCGTTCACGTGAAATAAAATCTATCGCCGCATGCATGACTTTCGGGTTTGAGTCTTCTATTAGCATGCTAGTGAAAGTTTTCTCTCGTGGCCAGTTCTCCAGAAGAGATTACTGATCAGAACTGTGTGCAGTCTGTTATGCTTTTTGGCTCACTATGCAAGCTATTAACTTACAATTAACATTTTCAAACTTTCACAGCTGTATAACTACATCTGAAAGTCAACTTTGCCAAAACATCTTTTCTTCTTATTTCAACCTTCTAAGCGGCAGCTTCATAATTATTCTGCTTTCCAGACCATGACTTTCATTAAAATTGGCCCGATTCCATCACTTGCTCTAATGGTTTCCTTCGAGCTACTGATAAGTCAAACACCTTTATTCTTTTCTTATGAACTCTTAATGAGAGGAGAAGCTTTTAAGGCAGTAAAGGAGGAAAAGTAGCTTTAAAAATGGCAAAGGATTTGACACTTGAGCCTTTTAATGAGTCTCGGATTCTTCCGATATCAAAAAGGTCGAATATCAAATGTGTTTGAGGTGAATTCCAGACGCCGAGCCCTGGAATGATGAGCGCCACGTTTAACTTGATTATCCTTGACTGTCATGCCGTGTCTATGGTCTATCGTCTACGGTCATGGCGCTCCATGGTTCCGTCTCAGGTCAGAAGTGGCACGTCTTCATTCTGAGCCGTGTCTGAGCCAATGTATTTCGGCAGTAGCTCCTGTCGAATACTGAACTAGAGAAAGCCATCAAGGCTTTACGTGGAGTAAGCAGCTGAATAGTGACCTGAAGCCTAAGGTAGCTTCCAAAGCCATTCGTACAACATTATGGCTCAGGTCCAATACTTTTATAAGAACAGAATGCTCTTCGCCTCCGTTAACCTTATCTCCCAGAGCACAAAACGTAACAGGACGTGCTTATATAGGAAAATAATCAATCGTAAAAGGAACAGCTTCGCCTCTCACTGTTACAAAACCCCGCTAACTAAACATCTCCTCACGGAAACCACCTGCCGAGTCAAGAATTCAGTAGCGATCAGGTTTCGTGAGCAGTGCTTGGGTAGAAGGAGCAAACAAAAACAAAAACCCGAGGTACTGAAACTAGGCGTACCGCATAGCAGCGTGTGATGCGACGACTGCATAACGTGAGAGAAAGAGCAAGAACGTGAAAAGAAGTGAAATGAAATGTGTGTTGCGGCGCCCCCTGTGGACGAAACGTCACGGAATTTGGTGGGCGTCTAAAGAATGGAGTGGTGATGCAGGTTGTGAAATTTCATGATGTTTGATGCTTTACATCCCAAGATACTGGCTAGTGAATGCTAGATTTATGGGAACCTTTATTTACCATATCATAAATGTGGGGCTACAACCATTCCAGGTGTCATGTGGATTGGTGAAGTCCAAGTATATGATGTCACTGACCATAAAAGGCAGAAAAACAAACAGAAGAAGGAAAAAAACTATATATCCACCAGCTCTAGCTGCAGTGGTCATTATAACATGGCATATTATATTCCTTGAAATGATGCTAATATTAACCCGAGATACAAAATATCAGTGTCCTTGCCGTGGGCAATGTTTTGCTCCAATTCCATTAAGCAGAAGCCTCCGGGGAGACGTGACCACGGTAATAAACAGTAAAATGAGGTAATCTGTTGCATATTGAAATGCGGGTGCAGTCGGGTCAACTTCAACATGACGCGCTCTTCAAAACCGAAAATACGAGCAGGGAAAATACTCCATGTTTAACGCGTAATCGAACACGATAATTAAATAATCTCCATAATATCTACTACCGAGAAAAGCTTCAAAGAACAATTCCATTGCTGTAGAACGACAGCAATGATTTAAAAAGAGATGGTGCTCACCAGACTGTCCAGACCGCCTCCTAGGAGGTCTACGGCTCCCATTTGCATGGACGAGACCTGCGGCACGTTGACTGGAGGCCCCAGGTCGAGATTGAGGAGGTCACCCAGGAGGTCACCTTGAGATGGAATAACCTGGGGTTGGTCGATAGAGGAAGCCGGGCCACCGCTAACCGGGCTCTCGCCCGTGTCGATGCTATTATAGCGGAGGAAACAGGATATACGGTGAGATGGATTATTCATTTATTTATTCATGATATCTACTGTCTACTACTAAAATCACACCAGTTTCCTCTAAGCCCTTTACCTGCCGTGCTGGATGGGCAGGTGCTTGCGGTGGATGCCGTGACTGCCCTCCACGAAAGCGTTAGGCGGCTTGTGGTAGACGGAAGCCAGCGAGCCGATGTGGCAGATGAGCTCGTCCAGAAGCGTGGGCTCGATCAGGTCCGTCTCTTCCGAGATCAGCGGCTTCTCGGAGAGCACCACTTCTTTGGCCGTCACCGGGTCAGTGGACAGCAGGCGCCAGTAGATGTAGCCTCGATCCCGCAGGTCAGGGTTATCGGAGTCCTGTTGAAAAGATGTTTGTTAGAAGTCTGCTAGCAGCAAGTAGCTCTTAGACATCCATCCTGAAGTAAAAAGAACGTAGGGGGAACGTTCCAGGATGCTATAAATTAAATTCTCACTTGAGTGGCCAGGCTGAGAACTTGCTGCACCAGTTCTTGTGTCTCTGAAGGCTTCTTCAGGAACAGCTTCACGATGGCAGTCAGCAGGGTGAGCTGAACCTGCAGGCAAACAGAATCACATCAGCCTAAGGAATAAAAAGAAGACAGTATTCGCTAACAAGTTAATACGGGGATAAATAGACCCCCTTTTCCATCTGGGTCACGGTTTTTGGTCAAACCTGAGTGCTTTCATCGTGGAAGCCCTCGAGGAAGCTTTCCAGAAGTTCGTCGGCATTATCGATTCTCTCGGCGTACTCGCCCACGATCCAGATCATCGCGGCACGCGCGTCCGGCTCGTCCAGAGAGTCCAGGTTCTCACACAGGGTGGCGATGATGCTCTCGTACCTACACGAGGTCACAGGATACATATTTTTTTTTAAAAAATGACTACTCGGTCAGATCTAGCGTTTCAGACTGGACGTGATATATAGGGATATAACGGGACAGACTGACTTGTTAGGGTATTTGCGGAAGATGTCTCGGATGACCACGATGGCCTCCTGCACGACGTAGTTCACTTTTGTCTGGATGAGGTCCAGGAGGGTGCTCACGCAGCGCTCGGCTGATTGCTTGTGCGGGAAAAACGGGACGAGAGATCGATTATTTTGCTACAGACCCCGCACCCATTGACCAAAACTGAGAAATCAACAAATGACTTCCAGGAACATAAGTGATGACAGTGAAGGGAAATTAAAGCAGGTTTAAAGGTATTAGAGCAACATACGAACCTCTACTTTTATAGCGCAGCGCCCGATGGCGCGGACTGCCTTGCGGACGAAGTCCACGTCCACCTCGGTGGCATACTCCTTCAATTCAGCCAGTACCTAGCAGCAAAAAAAAATGCTGTCAAATTAATGTATTAACGCGTTAAAGAATTAATCACGAGTAAAGAAATTAATGCCACTACAAATTTTAACGCAGATTATAAATTTGCTAAATTGCACAATCCAGCGGCGCCGTCAGTCAACACAAACATTCCGTAATTGACCGTTACGTTACTCGTTTTAGGCTGCATTCCAATCGCAAGAGTCCCTAATCTGTGTCCCTGCTCCCTACACACTGTACAGGGTACAGAATCCCAAGGGCACTTCATAGGGAACTCGGTCACTAAAACAGCTC
>JAOVVH010000037.1:12204845-12214994 GCA_028566435.1 Scorpiodoras heckelii
GGCTGTGTCCATCACGGTAGCATGACGGTTTCTCAAACGATACCGCCTGAGGGCTCGATGATCACGCACATTGAGTCTGTGAAAGCGGTTTCCACCCTTGTCCTTTACACGGCGAGATGTACCCTGACTCCCTGAATCTTTTCATGATATTATGAAATGTAGGTGGTGAAAGACTGAAATTCTTTGCAGTCTTGCACTGAGAAACATTGTATTTGAACTGACTGACAATTCTATCATGAAGTTTGGGACAAAGTGATGAACCACGACCTGTCCTTGCTTGCAAAGACTATGTGCTTTGGTGGATCCTCCTTTTATACTCCGTCTTGATGACCAAACCTGTTACGCGTTACACTGCTAATTGTGGAACCTTATAGAACAATTTTACTTGTATTACTTGTCTTATTTTGCCTCTTTTCTTTTTTTCTGTTGACAAAGTACAATTACTTTTGTCAGTGAAAACACTGAAAATGTTTTCTCTGTAATTTTATCAGTTAAATAAAACACCATATCAATCTGACGTATTAAAATAAAGCAAAATATTCGTATTTAAATGTAATAAATAAATAAAAATGAATGTGCAGTGTGTCCAGTAGTGTTTGTGCAGCTGTAATTTGGATGTTTGTTTTTTTTCTCCCCCCTGCAGATCTCTTCAGCAGCCTGTGGTTATGGTTTCACGTTATTGGCATCCAACACCAAAGACGTCACCAAAGTGTGGGGTATGGGCCTTAACAAAGACTCCCAGCTGGGCTTCCAGCGCACCCAACATGACCGGCGTAAGTTCCTCCTCTCTACACCACAGCCGAGCTCTTTTGGTTCTAACCCTGTCCGTCAGCGAGTGTGTGTGGATGCAGTGTGTTTTTCTGAATGAAGGCTTTTCAGACAGGTGGCTGAAACACTAGGCTGAGCGGCTCTTTGAGATCTGCAGAAAATCGTCTAGGTAGTCAAATAAAAACCAGTCAAATAACAGAGGACGGATATTTTTTGTCTTATTATTTTAATAGTTATTTTTTAAAATCTTATTACTCTTAGTGGTAAGACACCTCAGTGATAAGATAAGGACGTTCCATTATATTAAATGTGGCTATAAATGTAGTCCAGAAGTATTGTGTCATTCCAAAATTGTTATTGCTGACTGTTGTGTAAGAGAAATAAAACACTTAAGGGTGTGCCATTAATGGAAAACAAGGATTATCATTCGATGCAAAGCACAACAACACCCCCTTGTGGACAGTTTCCATGTGCTAAACATGAGTGAGTGAGTGAGTTATAAGCCAGGTCCACAAGGTGCTTAGCATCTAATAATAATCTCTGGGGTGGGAACAGCTTGACGCAACATTGATTATTTTCCTTTAACAACATGTGCCATTGAGTTTGGTTCCTTGCTGAACTAAACTGTCACACCCCAAATGAAGCTTAACTTTGTACATTTTCTCAGTTATGTCAGAGTCACTGGCTGCAAATTCATACACACCAAAAAGAAAAAAAATGCAAGTGCACCAAGAATTCAAAAACACTGAAACATAACAAGTAGTGCTGTCACGCGATTAATTCTTTAAAAAATTTTGAAACCTTTGAACGTTGTGCAGCACATCTCCGGAACCACTCACAACCACGGGCACGCCCTTGGCTTTGTTTTGACTCTGGACACATCTCTCGATTCCTCGACTGAGATCGTCTCTGTTCATAAGCGTATAATCTTTAATGCGTACTTGCTATCCAATACAGTAACCCAGAACACTGTAGTACACACTCGCATCTTCGATGAGCAATCCGCGGTTTTGTTATCTAGCTACTTTTTAAGTCAGTCTGACCGCCCGCTTCACTTTGCCAATGATAATGACCAGGTAATTTGGTTTAATGATTTATGTACTTCAACCCTTGCTCTTCCAGGGCTTTCCCACTTAATAACACAAGCCTTGGATCAATGACCATATCAGACAACAAAGAAGGGATTATAAGAAGGCTGAATGTAGAAACTTGTAGAAAGTTAGTCTCTTTTATATGAAGGAGCTACTTATATTTGAACCCCAGACTATTAAAGGTGCACAAGCTGGCTACTTTTCAGGCCTAAACATAATAATATCTTTCTGCTTCACCAGCAAATCACTAAATCAATAAATAATACAACATACAAATCTAATGTAATAACCCAAGGTTTCTGGTGAGCTTGTAAACCCCGTTCACCCTGCCATACCTTCCTCATCTTCTCATATTCATATCTGTGCTTGTTGTACTACTTAACCACCACCAAAAAACGGATGTCTCATAATTTCCTCCTCGTTTCCACTGCTGTTGATCTGTTCATTTTAGGTCCATTTCACTCTAAGCCAGCAGTGTCCAATATTGTCCAAGAAGTGAAAGTGTGGGTGCAGGTTTTCTTTCCAACCAAGCAGAAGCTACAGACTACTGAAAGTCAAGATCCATTGATTGGATCCATCGATGAAACAGGCGTAATGAGGTGTGGCTCCTGCTTGACCAGAAGGAAAAGCTGCACCCACACCGGGCCTTTGTGGATAACTTAGGACACCCCTGCTCTAAACCGGTCGAACCCAACGCACAGAATGTTCATCAGGTTACTAAACTAGTCCAGGCCTGTTTTCTTTAGTTAAGATCTACTGAAGTAATTTGATGTATCTTATCTTCTGCAGATCTCAAACTACTCATTCAGACTATTTTTTTTCCAACTTAGATTATCACAGTTCTGTGTATACATGCCTCAGTCAAGCTGCTCTACATTGTTGGTACAAAATATTAATCGAGAAAGAATTTCAACTTGGATTTGTTCTTGTATAGTTCCTTATGGCTGGATGTGTTTGAGTCATTGCGGGCTTATTTTAATGTCTATCATTATTTTAGACCTTTTATGAAACAGACAGAGGTTATCATATTACATTCATGCATACGAATCTTTTATTTAATAAAGCCCACTGGTTGTAGGATGAACATGCCCCAGTGCATGATAGAGGTGACACCTTGAAGGTCCCATGTCATTCTGTGAAAACCGTAGCTCAACCGAGCGCACTAGCCTTCGAATGGGTAAGTCTTCCTGACTGAACCGGCGTGAGAGGGCATGAATCAGAGTTGACTCATGCTGGAAAATCAGCTGTGACCGCATGAGTGCCAGCTTGCACATAACCTAGATATGTGCAGATCTTCTAGAGAGGCGCGTACTTAGGTTTAAGCTCGAGATATTACCGAGTTCTGTTTATTTTTACAACCACAAAAGTGGCCTTGTGAAAATGAGCTTTTCCCATTTGCAAAAACTGATGAGCCTGGAGCTTTCTATATCTATATGAGTGTGTGTGTGTGTGTGTGTGTGTTTTGCTTTGTCATATCGTATAGTCTCCTCCAAAAGTATCGGAATGGCAAGGCTCATCCTTTTGGTGTTTTTTTTTTTAATATACACAGAAGACATTTGGGTTTGAGATCAAAAGATGAATCATATCAGAATTTCAGCTTTAATTTCCTGATATTTACATCTAGACGTGTTAAACAGCTCGTAACACGGCACCTTTCTAGCAGGTTAGATTGATTGTTTAAGCAGTTAACAGCTTCGAATGTCTGCTCTTGGTTTGAGCTCTGGGTTTTGCCTGTGAAGATTGCATTTGTTGTTAAAACAGTTAAACCAACCTGAAGACCAGAAAGCTGCCTGTGGGAGAAATACAAGCCATTCTGAAGCCAAGAAAAGAGTTCAAATCTATCCGAGCCATTGTGCAACCATCAGGCATAGCTAATAAATAAATACATAAACCACTGGTGTACTTCAGTCAGGTCAGCCAAGGAAAAGAACAGCAGTTGACGACAGAAACTTTGTGAGAGCTGTGAAGAAAAACTCAAAAACGACAAGGCAGGGGTGAAGGTATTGCAGTCCACCATTTGAAGAAGACGCCCTGAATCTCTGATCTAATGTCTCGTGTTCATCTCAAACCCAGATGTCTTCAGTGTAGAACAAGAGCAAGAGAATTAGCCTTGCTGTTTCAGTACTTTTGGAGGGGACTGTAAATCACCCCAGGACGGAAGGAGGAGTTTCGCGAGAGGTGACTTGGGTGTGGACGTGACTGGCGCATGTAATAAAATCTTGTTTGCATCTCATTGCTATGTTTCTTTGGCATAATGTAGCTTAGGCTTTAGTCCCTAGTTATCCTGGCCTGGATTACAATTCTAAATACGTAACTTATTTTATACACTGGAGTACCAGAAAGTACCAGAAAAACTGGTACTGTAGCCTATGCAAAATACATAAAAACGCCACCTATTCACATCACATCATGTGAAGTGGTTATTTTTTTTTTCATTTGTTAAAGAATGTGAAGTTATTAATGCCTAAAATGCAGCTTTGTCACTAAGAAACACAAAGACATAAACTAAGTTACAGCTTTACTTCTGACTGTTACAAACTCTTACTCCTTACACTGGAGACTCCTTCCAAAAAACGTCGCCATACAAGAAACTTCATTATATAAACGATTAAAGAATTGTATTATAAAAATATTTTTTTGCTACAGATAAAAGTTATGAATATGTGCTGGAGCCATCCCCTGTGTCTCTGCCGCTGGCGAACCCTCAGGAGACGCGCGTCCTCCAGGTGTCCTGTGGTCGAGCTCACTCTTTAGTGCTCACCGACTCTGAAGGAGGTAAGCAGAGAACTCGGAGAGCTGGATTTCTGCATTTCATACGCTAATTAATAGAATGACATGGATGGATGGATGGATGGATGGAGCTGATCCCACATTTGTCCATATGTCCTTTATAAATGGATGCAGGTCCTGTTTAATCTAAAACATTAATTCCAATGCGCCTAGAATTATTGAACCCTTTTAATAATATTAAGAAATGAAATAAATCATTGTAATTGTTGTCATCTTTTTCTTTCCCCTCGCTCCAGTGTTCAGCATGGGTAATAATGCCTACGGTCAGTGTGGAAGGAAAATCATTGAGGATGAAGTTTACAGGTTGGTGTCCTGGTTTTCAACGCTGCAGTGTGTTCAGAAAGGGTCGAAATTATACATGAAGGGTCAGAAACGTACATAACACGGTGCAATGGAAAAATCAGAGGAGCTCAGTGCAGGTCTGAGAAAGATGATCGTAGACTTACACGAGTCAGGAATGGAGCCATTTCTGAACACCTGCAGATTTCAAGATCATCAGGTCAAACATTTGTGTTTAAGTGCAAGTTATCGGGAGGTGTAGCCACTTTGCCAAGGTCTGCAAAAAGACCCAAACTGTCTCCCTCGGCTGAGAGGAAATTGGTTTGGATGGTCAGGAACAACCCAAGAACCACCACCAAGGCACAGGCCTACCATGAACTAGAAGCTGTTGGAACACCAGCGTCACTGTCTACAGCCAAGCAAGTTTTACATCACCTTGGACTGAGAGGCTGCCCTCCAAGAAAGGAGCCCCTGTTCGAAAATCAACGCCTTCAAGCTCGACTACGGTTTGCAGCTGACCAGATGGACAGTGAAAAAGCCTTCTGAGACAAAGCCTTATGGTCAGATGAGAGAACGATTGTGTTGTTTGGCTACAGTGACCAGAGGCATGTTTGGAGGTGAAGTACCAACTGTTGTACCAGCTGCTAAGCATGGTGGTGGTAGCATCACGCTTTCACTGCAAGTGGAACTGGTACCTTGCACAAACTGTATGGAATAAGGAAGAAGGTGGAATACCTCAGAGTACTTAAGCATAACCTCAAACCATCAGCTAGACGGCTGAAACTTGGACACAATTGGGTGTTCCAGCAGGACAGTGACCCCAAACACACATCAAAGCTGGTTGTGGAATTGATAAGGAATTGGAATGGCCTCAACCTTATCATGCCAGGAAACCAACAAATTTAGCTGAACTCTACCAATTCTGCCAAGAGGAGTGGTGAAATATCCAGGCAGAATTCTGCCAGAAGCTACTTGCTAAGGGACGTTTAAGCAAATATTAGGTTTGCTGTATGTATATTTGTTATGTATAATATAAAGTATGCTAGCATTGTCCACACCATGCACATCCAGTGTGTTTTATACCCTGCGGTGATGAAATATTACGTTTAAAAAAGAACATATATGTTTATTTACCACGAACTCTATTATAATGGTTGGTGAACGTTTGCTGTAACCCTCCGCTACATCTCGGGTGACCCCGCACGGGGTATTGACCACAAGGCTGAGGACCGCTGTTTTACTCTCATATGATTTGGATTTACTTCAGTCCTTAAAATCGCCTTCCAAAGCTTTTAGTTATACATTCTTCAGCTGGAAGTTGAAGAGCACATTTTTTTCCCCACTAAATATTTTAATAGCTATTTACAAATAAAAAGTTCACAATGAAGACATTTAAATGACCTCATGGAGTAATTTTGTTAAGACGTGCATGAATGCTTAAAATATGTCGAAGATGATGCGTGGTCTTATTTCTGTCATTTTTGCAGTGACAGCCACCTTGTCCACAAGATGGAGGGATTTGATAGTCGAGTTCTTCAGGTGGGTGACTGCATCTGTACTGTAGGTTTTATCATCAGAATGTATTTGTATTAAAAGAGTAGGAACTCTAGTCTGGTTCCTGATCAAACATTAAAACCAACGTTAAAAATCACTTCATAATAGTCCATTTTTTTTAACACAAAAAATAGTTTCCTGAGCCACTGGCTGTCACACAAGCCAAAGTCAAATTCTCATAGACGATTCACAGTTGACAAGATGTTCTGTTCCTAAATACTACATCATACCTTTGATGATTGTGGCCAAAGAGTTTCATTTGTACATGATGAGACCACAGCAGTTACTTATAAAATGCCTCTTGCTTGTCTAGATATAGGTTCGCATACTTCAGACGCTCACTTTGAAGTGGCATGTACTGTTTACTTCTGATGACTCTTCCATGCAGATCATGTTTGTGTAGGCAATGCTGCACAGTCAAACAGAGCTAAACCTGACTGCAGGTCTTTAATGTCACATGGGGGTTTGCTTTGCCTTTAGGCCAGCGTACAGGAAGTTCTTACTAAGAGTTTAGTTGGTCTTCTGGATCTTGCCTTGAATTGCAAACTTCCCTTTAACTGCCATTTTTAGCAGTGGAAATTGTAAGCAGGAAGTACCTTTTTTATATCTAAGAAGTACCCAGGGTTAGGTCTGAAGAGTCAGAAGACTCTATTCTAAGATTCTGGGACTGCCATTTCTTCTAGGTGGTGTGTGGACAGGACCACAGTTTATTCCTGACTGAATCGGGCTCTGTATATGCCTGTGGCTGGGGGGCAGATGGACAGACAGGTCAGTGCCATTCATCTCCTCTCCCTTACACTTTTGCTCCTTTTCTAAGAGGTTTTCATAGACAACTGCCCTGCTGAAGCCTGCCCTCCTGTCCAGACCAGGATATGATTGTGAATAAGCGAGTTACTGGTGATGAGTAACAACCAGGATGAACTCGGCTGTTATTTGACTCCTCAGGCCTGGGCCATCACAACAAGGCCGCGTTTCCTGTCCGAGTTGGTGGTGACCTAGAAGGGGTTAAAGTTCAGCAGGTGAGCACATATGGAGATTGCAGCCTGGCTGTGTCCACGGAGGGTCAAGTCTTTGGCTGGGGCAACTCAGAGTACCTGCAACTTGCCTCGGTCACAGAGACCACACAGGTATGATGTAAGCAAACATTGTTTAGGACTTTCTAGACCTGTAGTAATAATACAGTTATAAAGATGCTTCTTAACAGCATCATCCATGAAACAAGTTAGTTCCTGTTCCCTCCTGAGTCTCAGTTTTCTCTGTCATGAAGTCAGATATGGATACTCGAGTTTGAGCCTTGGACACTTATATAGACAAAAGCATTCAGACACCTACACATTATATCTACAGGAGCTTTTATGCTTTGTGCCTGCCAGTCATGTTCATCCACCCCAAACTCACCCAACTGTGCCTTTATGGACCTTGATTTGTGCACTGGGGCACAGTCATACAGGAACAGATAAGCGCCTTCCCCAAACCGTTCCCACAAAGTTGGATTCAAACAGCTGTCCAAAATGTCTTGGTATGATGAACCATTAAGATTTCCCTTCACTGGAACTAAGGGGCCTTGTCCAACCCCTTAAATACAACCTTAAATACATTATCCCTAATCTTCCCACTAAGATTTACAGTTGGCACAATGCAGTCAGACAGGATTCAAGGTTATGTCTCAGCTATTTAAAAGCCCTCTAAATGGACTGCACCTCAAGTTTTCTTCAAGTATTTTGTTCAGCTTGTTAACGTGAACTTGTGCTCGTCATTTATTTCCCCATGCGTTTTGCAGATCAGCTCTCCACGTTTGCTTCCTCTGAAAGGAGTAGGTAAGGTGACACAGGCAGCATGCGGGGGAACTCAGGTCGCTGTACTCAATGGTGAGTCCTGCATTGCTGCATGGAAATGAAGAATTTCATTGTCAAGCTAATCAGCTGCTTGTGTAATCGGAAAACTCGTTGACGTACAAAGACGCCGCCATATCCTTCACTTGGCATAGTGCAAAAGAGTCTGCTGAAATGATTTGCCTAATATTTATACACGTCATACATGATACGTCTCCGTATTGTGTCCTGGCAAGTTTCCAGCTGCAATGAAATGATAACACGATCCTGCGATTTCACTAGGTGTACTGAAGTCTTGCCTATATCACATGCATGGTGAATCGAGCAATGTTAACAGGAGACGTTTGTTTGCAGAGGATGGAGAAGTGTTTGTGTGGGGCTATGGAATCCTGGGAAAAGGGCCTAATCTGGCTGAGTCAGAGATCCCAGAGAAGGTGCCAGCTGTGCTTTTCGGGAAGTCAGAGTTCAACCCGAATGTAAAAGTGTCTCACGTCTGCTGTGGGCTCAGCCACTTTGCCGCCATCACAGGTGAGGATTGGTGCTAGAGTTAGAGCTGTAGCATGAAGATGCAGTCAAGTGCAAAAGTTTACATCCCCGTTGGTTTTTGAGAAAACCGATGTGTCTACTGTATAACGTGAGAGAAAGGGCAAGAATGAAGTGAAATACGCGTACCAAATTTCAAAACTGTGGCTTAAGCAGTTCTTGTGATATTGAAATATGTTAGTTGCAGCGCCCCTATGGGCAAAATTTGGTGTGCATCTAAAGAATGCGGGAGTGATGCAGGGTGTAAAATTTCATGAAATCTGAATCTTTACATCACAAGATATTTGCTAGTGAAGTGCTAGATTTTTGCTTTGAACATTATTCAGTAGGTGGCGCTACTCCATGAATGAATTTCAATGCAGGGTAATGCACCTTCTAGATGCCAACTTGCCATAAAAAAAATCATAATTTTTAGCCAAAATGGGCTTCAAGCTATTCCGCCAAAATGCTATGATGGATATGCTGTTATAGGAAAATAATCAACAGTGTTGTGTTGTGATGTGGCTTGACGGTGCTTTTTCTTTTTCTCAGTAACAGCATATCCTGAAGTGTTTTATTCCTCTTGTACCACAGCAATTTGCCAAGGATTTTGAATTAATGAATGGCTTGCTTTTTTATCCATTTATAGTTACTTTTAATACTGCGCAGCATCTGCGAAACAAGTTAACACTTCTGTTATAACAGCAATAAACACACTTTGTCGTGAAGGTAATACGACCTAAAAAAAATACTTCCCGAAAATGTAAAGGGACAGCTTTAGCTGTGACTGGAGGCTCCTTCTAATACTACTACACAAGTGTTTATTATTTCATCATATTAAATATTACACATCAGTCGTTTATTTTTGGATCGTCCATCAAACTCGTCCCTGTGCAACATTTCCGGAAACGTTGGGATACTTTATAAAAATGGAATAAAAACTGAAATCTGTAATTTGTTAATTCACTTGAAGCTTTATTTGAGAGACAAAAGGACAAAGAAAAGATTTTCAGTGTTTTCAATGACGAACTTAATTCTGTCTGTTAAATATAAACACATTTAGAAATTGATGTGTGCTACACACTGAAGAAAAGTTGGGACAGAGGCGTGTTTACCACTGAGTCACATCACCTTTTCTTTTAATTATAGTTTTTAATCGTTTGGGAATTGAAGATAGTAATTGCTGCAGTTTTGCAAGTAGAATTTTTTGCCCATTCTTGCCATGTACAAGACCTAAGCTGCTCAACAGTCCGTGGTCACTGTTGTCTGATTCTCCTCTTCATGATGCTCCGTACATTTTCAATAGGAGACAG
>JAOVVH010000037.1:12245989-12260339 GCA_028566435.1 Scorpiodoras heckelii
ATTTTAGACCTCATCAAAGTAGATAACAGACTGACAAAAGACACTCAAACACTCAGTGCACTGAGAGGGAACTGATCCTATGGTGCAAAATGAATGGCAACACGCTAACCACTAATCACAAGGCAATGAAAAGCACTGATGCGGTAACAGGCATCAAACTTCTGTAAGAGAAAGAGAATCAAACTGCTCGAGAAATACTTCATGCATTACTACTAAAAATGTTATGATTAACCATTTTTAGTGGTGGTGATGTGTGTGTGTGTGTGGGGGGGCAGCTGGAGAGTGAGAAAGTGAGATTGACAACACTAGATAACCTTTTGAATAATACTTATTCTGAAAATTCTGATTAACCATATTGGCGATCGAGCAGTGCTCAACGGACTGAGCTACGTAGTTACCATTACAACGATACGCTGGTAAGATTATGTACCTGCACCCCCCCTCATACTTTCTACACACGTGACCAGCGATCTTTGGTTTTAGTTAGGAAAATCCTAAACAAAGGAGCGATCGGAAAGCGCGGCTCACCGGCCACACTGAACGCATAAGCATGTTTTTATACTACAAATAAGTGGGAAACCACTACAGCAGCCTGTTCACGTCCGATAAAAACTCCTGTTTGTTCTTTCCACCCGCTATCTCTTTCTTTCTACTGTTCTATATCTTTATCCTTTGTTTTCTTAATACCCTTTAAACTTCTCTGCTTTACTAACTCTCTCTATTATCTCTTTCTTGTCTTACTTTAGAAAATATATGTATACAGTATATACGGTTGGGGAATACCCGATATCATACCGGCTCAGTCACTGCATTATCAAAGACTCAGCACTGTGCCGTTGGTATTAAATGGTTCTAGACTCAGGTGTTGCAGATCTTTGTTAATTAGAGCAGTTGGAAATTTAGTTATTTTTCACTACGGGGTGCTGCTGGTCGCTTCTGATAACCTGTTATTACAGTAGCATTTTCTCCACATAAGGGAAGTTTATTATTTTGTAGCTAGCAAATGTTTTCACTGATCCCCCAGGCAACGTGATGCAGACCCCACTTTGAGAACCACTGAATTAGAGAGTTTATCCAAGTCAGCCCATCGCCACCAGAATGCTTCAAGACATCTAAAAGCTACTATTCGACTTAAAAGTTTTGGAGACACCAGAATAGAATAGAGCTCCAGCTGGATGAACAACGACGCCGGGATATCATCGCTCATAATGAAAAGGTTAGGAAGAACTGGGGTATTTTGACCATTACAGTGACCATTTCCCCAATGCTGCATTTTCATGTTTGATGGAGAGTTATGGTGCATATTTCCCCGCATCAGCCTCGACTCTACACAGAACTCCGTGTCATGTACGGCATGTCTGACTTTGCCGGTAAAAGCCCGGCCGACATTCATCAGTTTCTGATTAAACAAAGAATTGAAAGACAGCACGGCACAAGTGTACACTCTCACATGTGTCCACTGCCTCTGTGGAGAGGTCTTTCTCTGCACTGAAGCGTATATAAAAAGCTTCTCGAGGAACATGACTGGACAGGCACGACTGTCAGACTTGGCCTTAAGCTAATTTCCATTGAGAAGGAATTGTTAATGAATTTAAAAGCAAAGGATCAATTGCATGACCCTGCCATTAACCACTTCATCCAAAAGGACAGGAGGATGGACTTCGTTTTCAAATAATGCCCTGAACAAAGGGTACGTTATTGAAAATCCTATAGGCCGCTGTGCCATCTGATTTTATTCTAATGGCTGCTTATGTGTGCTGCAGTGATGTAAAGGTGTTTTTTTGTGATTTTGGTTTTGTGTGTTGTGCGTAAGAGTTTTAAACCCCGACCCGTTGTCTCCGTATTTCTCTGAAGTGCACACCTAGCTTGAATGTGATTATTTGCTCTGTGCTGTTTGCTCGTCGGCACGGTGGCGCAGTGGGTAGCGCTATCGCCTCTCAGCAAGAAGGTCCCGGGTTCAATTCCAGGGTGGAGTGGTCTGGGTCCTTTCTGTGTGGAGTCTGCATGACGATGTGGGTTTACCCCGGGTACTCCCGGTTTCCTCCCACAGTCCAAAGACATACATATTAGGTTAATTGGTGTCTCTAAAGTGCCCCTAGTGTGTGTGTGTGTGTGTTTGTATGAATGTGTGTGTGCATGTGCCCTACGAAGGATTGGTGCCCTGTCTAGGGTTGATCCTGCCTTGCGCCGGCTCTCCCGTGACCCTGGAGACAGGAATAAGCAGTTAAGAAAATGAGTGAATGAATGAATGTTTGCTCGTTGCATTTCTAAGGATAAATTACCATCTATGAGGTGCTTTAGGGAAGGACACGGTAAACTAGATCGGGTTTTTTTTCCCAGCGGGCCAAAGTTTAAGAGTCACGGTTCGCTACTGAATCTAAACGATGTATGCTCTCATGTATTATAATATAGGTATTATAGGTAATATTTATGTATAATATTAAGTCGTTTAATCTATGTTGTAAATAATAATAATAATAATAATTTTTTTTTATTTAGGGGTTTAACATTATGTTACATTCATGACAGGAGAGGTTAGCATAGGACCAGACCCCATTTAATAACTCGGTACTCCATCTTAGTGAGGACACAAGGGCAAAATTATATTTTCCTGAATTCAGGTGCAAGCTTGAAAACCCTGTTTTGTTTCAATACAATCCAATTTTGTTGTTGTACACAGTTAACACTGTCCCATTTTGATGTGATGTGAAAATCGCAACATCGTGATTACTTGCCATTCTCACGGTGAAAAAAGCTCTAGAAGCTTCCATAGATGTCTGCCGCTTTATAGATGCACTGGTGGACACAACCAATGACGTGCATAGGTGGTGTTGGCGTGTATTTTGCATAGGATCCTGTACCAGTTTTTCTGGTACTTCAGTGTATAACAAGTTAGTCATTTTTAGCATATTGTAAAATGTTTTACAGCACACACAAAAGTGCTGAGCAAGTATTTATGGTAGGTTTAGTGTCCTTGAATGCGAAGCACAACAGCACCCCCTTGTGGAAAATGTCTGTGTGCTAAACAAGAGTGATTGAGTGAGCGAGTGAGCGAGTGAGTTACAATACCTTCAGCCAGAGATGGTCCAAGTCTTGGCCTTGTTTCAAAGTTATAGTAAAGAAACATCTACACCACCATCATAACACTCCGAAAGCAAACACGGTTTGTTTATCGGTTGCGTCTCTACTTTATTAGACATGGTTTTCCAAATCAGAACATATATAAATAACACATCCTTTGCCAGAGTAAAAAACACGCAAGATATAATACTTGAACTTTTTTTTTTTTTTTTTTTTTTTTAAACAGGCATAAAGGAAATGACACATTCTGGTTTCTGGTGTTTATTAAGAAGTGTTTGTGTTGGAGTATATGTCATGTGGTTAATATTTCTACAGACTCTAACCCTTTAAGTTTCCCTTTACATCAGTGTGGCGGTGTTAAAAACAAAACTGTAGTAGAAACCAGAATGTGTACAGTAGTTTCATGCTTTAAACGTCTTCCACTTGAACCCAGCACTCGGGTGTAAAGACACACAGACGTCTCATGGAGCGATGATATTCAGTGATCCAATATTCTGACACGGACAGGAATAGAAATATGTCGAATGTTCTCAGTTTCCATAGTAAAAGCTAATAACCGTCTAGGAATCCTTGTAAAGTGAGCGGTGCAAAAAAAACCCAAAAAGAACAACACTACACTGTTAGAAAAGAAAAGGCACGATAAACCTGCCACTACATTACAAGAGGTGATGGTGAAGGAGGAGGAGGAGGAGGAGGAGGAGGAGTAGGAACATATAAATTTCATCAGAGAACCACTAGAAATGCAAACAATCACCTGAGATTGAAAAAAAAATGAAACAGAACAAGACAAAGTTTGTTGTTTGTTGTTTTTTTTTTTTTTTCCTGTTACATGCGATCACATCATTTCCGGAAGATAGAGCAGCCGGACAGGCAATGAGACAGCGTTCAAGGGTACAAAAAAAACGTCCAAGAAGAAAACACGGACATTCCAAGAACGTTTAGCATCTTTTCGACGAGTTCTCTTTTACAGAAGAGTATCAAACATTAAGCAAAGTCCATCGTTAAGCAAAGTCAGTTTAATGACCGTTTAAGAACATTGCATGCAATTTAGTATTTTTATTATTATTTTTTTCAACGCCATAGTGCTTCGAGTACAAAGGCAACAGATTACAAAAGATGTCACGAGTCTGCCTGTGCAAGCACTGAGTACTTCCATAGAAGATTTGCCTTACTGAGAAAGATCGACGTATTCAGACCTCAAGTTACACGTGCCTGGGCGTGTGAGGAGTTCGACATTCCTAGAGCTCTAAAACTACTCGAAAGTGGACTTCCACGTCAATTTCCAATGTACTGCACAGAAAATAGACAGATAGAAATACTAGCCTGAAAATAAATACATAGTAAAAGTCCAGTAATAACAACTAAGAAAACCACTGAATGCATGCTAATTAAGCGCATGTTTTTATATTGTGCCAGAAGATCTCGTTAGTCGATGAAGAAATTATAGATATTTAAAAAAAAAAAAAAAGATTTTTTTTCTGTCTAAAACTCACATTCAGCATGGTTCTAGGAATCATTATTATCTACACTAACAATCTATAGAGATGATTCGTAGCATCATACCGAGCGTGTGCAGAAGGCTTGTCTCCATCTACAACACCTACGCCTACGGAATGACTAGAGGATGGTCCGAAACTACAATCGCTTACCTGGAGTAGAATTTCTGCTTGGAGGCATCTCACATATTTGTAAATGTAAACAGGATAGGCGTTGGTCCATCGCTTTTTTTTCAGTCATCACCACATTCACAATAGTGTGTTTAAATTAAACACATTCATCAATTTGTACTGATACTGGGTTAAAAATTACTTTGCTAAGATTATAAAATGAGAAAACAAAAACCCAGAACATCCAAAATTGTCTTTTTTTTTTTTTGCTATCACTGGTGCCAGACTTATTTATGAACTGGATTCTAGGTGTAAACAATCATTGGTTTCCTGCTCATTCCCGTCTTCCAGACTCTTCCGAGGTCTAACCAAGGTGTACCCGTTAAGCGGAGTGATCTGAAGTGAACATCCCGTCGACAGCTAGTGTAAACGACATTCTCGGATACATAATAAACATCAGAGTGAATCGAAAGAGCAGAGAGAACAGCGAGTGAAAGTGTAGTTAGGCGTTGGTTTGTACACGCTGCCCTGCTGTTTTGCGAGGGGGGAAAAACACCTCGTCATATCAACACAAGCTGGCCCAAGAAGCTCAAAAAAGCCACATCAAACAGTAAGATCGACAGCAGGGGAAGTAGATACAGGGATGGATTATGGGTAAAGAGGTCACTTTGGTACCCATCTCTGGACTGTCGTGTCGGAGGTGACGATCGAAGGTCGAGCGTTACTTTCTCTCTCGCGCGCGCGGGGAGGGGAACGGGTGTAGGCGTGTCAGTCATTGAAGCCCGAACCGGGGAGTTCGTTAGTGAGTGTGTGCCAGCGCTCGATTTTCTTGTCCTTGTTTTTGAGACAGTCGAACCAGTGTTTCAGACGTTCCCCGTTGGCGTTGATGCCTAGAGACACTCCACCTTAGTGGGGAAAAAAAATGCATCAACACTCTTGTGACTTGATTCATTAAACAGGACAAACTGCAGGATATATGAGCGCGACAGTTATTATAAAACATGAACATAGAACCGCAAACTACAAAACATACTTACCTATGAAATCATTGGATTTGCCGATGTCGTAATCCCAGACGGTCACTTCAAGGGTTTTCTTGCTCAGTTCTGTATATTTAATCTCGTAGAAAAACTCCTACATAAACAAGGACACAAATGAAACCACTTGGTGAGAAAGAAACAAGATTCAGTTTAGGGATATCAAGACACGGATGTTTCTGCCAGGATGGTACGACTGGGCTGTGGATATGAACAAAACATGCATAAATCCACAAAAGACACAAGATCGTTGGTGTGTTGTAGCTATTCGGGTTGGAGCCCAGATGTGAAATGAAGACGGAGCTGCGAAGGTTCAGCATGGGGCGATGGGTGGGTGGTAGAGTTGGCTATACCATACATCGCAGAGTCAATAAGTGGAAATAAGTCAAATATGCAAGTAAATCCTGACAACCTTACTAAGACGGCATGAAATGTTTCTTAGTGAAGTGAAGAGTGACAAAGAAAAGAAGAGTAGCTCGAAGCCTACTTCATTAAACTCTGGATTAAGGGTCTTCTTCTTGACAGCGGTCTTGTGCTTTGACTTTTTGTTCTCATCTGGCTTCAGGTATCTGAAATACACAAAGATAAATACACAAAGCCATTGTTTTAGGTACGACCATGTAATATAATACGGAAACACCAGAATCTGAGAAAAGCACGGACGTGATGTTAAAATGTGAATTCCAGCAGAGGGCACTACTGCGACGTCATACAAGTTCTGTTTTATCCCCCGCCCCACCACCACCATTTGCTTTCCACCAAGCTAAAACAAAACAAGGTGATTAAACAAGGCTGGAAATGCAACGGTAAAATCAAACCCAAAGGAAAAACCGATGCAGAGAGAACAGGAAACGGAACAAAACAAAACCCAAATCTGACACACAGACTCAACAAATCCAGTTCACAGTGTCTCCGGTGCAAAACATTCAACAGGAGCGTCTGAGGGAGAAGCCTCGAGGACAAGCATCGTGACCTCGACTTTGACTTAAACGCCTTACTGAGTTTCATCCAGGCATTTCATTAACCGCTTTTTCCTGACTGATGACTCATGAAGCTCATGACGCCGAATTCCGACGCAGATCAACGTCTGATTTTCACTAATATTGAAGGAACGTGATTACTAACTAACGCCGTTTAATCGTACACGTATGCCAGACGCATAGCTGGGTTAGCTACGACACTTAGTTTGTTTACTCGTACGTATTTTATCGGCTTGTATGGCGAGAAACAAGATTAAAAACAATCCATCAGAGTCACCCACCCCAACAAAATTCCACTAGTTTTATCACATCGGAGTCTCGTTTTTTTTAATGAGAATTTTATGGCAATGCTATTAAGCGAGAGAGGCTGACCGTAGATAAACGATTACGTCTTAAATGGTTAAATGGTCCATGTCATTAGACGTCTTTTATGATTAAATAACAGATCTATGCCATTTCTACACCTACCACTGCCTGGCACCCAGCCAAAATGCACGACCCAGTTGCACTTAGCAATTGAAATCGGCAGATCGTGCGTATTTAGTATATTTCCTCACCCTACCCTGAAATGAATTCCTGTGCCACAGATGCACACTCCGTCCACTTGAGCTGCTTAGTAAATACTGTAGTTTGGTGTAATCCAGGCTTGGGCTCTAACTCTAAGCTCCAAAATCTTAGGCCACGGTTTTTGGGAAGGACAACAGCGTCTTGCTTCCCGGCTCCTGATTGGTCAGCTCTGCTCAGCTACTTAGCTAAGTTACGTGAAACTACATTTTGGAATGATTTCGCTGAAGTCTGAAGGCTGTTCGGTGAGGAACATGTCCAAACAAGACGCAGGATATAGGACTATAGGACAGATTTGGCTTTGGTGAGATTTTTTACCCGGTCCCCACAAAAACGAAACAAAACAAAACAGTGCAGCTGTGTGTGGCAAAGCATTAATTAGTTGCATTAGCAATTATCACAAGGCTAGCAAGACAAAGATGTGTGCACGTGTCCATGTCTATCTCTCTCTCTCTCTCTCTCTCTCTCTCTCTCTCTTTTTCTCTCTCATATCCACAGATATGCTTTTAGTATTCTGAGACCAGTACAGCTACTAAAGCCTCAATAAGCTACAGCCAATATGCTACAGAACAGGCATCTCATCTATCTCTCTTTCACCGGCTGACTATGACTAACAGTTTCTGAGGCCGTATTTTATATCCCTCAAGATTGAAGAATTTTATTACATTTGGTGGAGAAACTCGTGACTCAGTCTCTCGTCGTGACCTAGCAAACCGCTCGCCGTTTTCAGAGCGGAATTTCCCGACTGCATCACGACACCCTCCGAAACGGGCCTCTGCGGTCTGAGTACGCCTAAATAACCGCTGCCACCCCAGACAGGAGTATTAAGTGGTTGTAGAAACTAAGCGAAACACAGGAAATTCAGTTCAGGTTCGAGGACGTTGGGGTAATTGTAAAAGCAATGTGTACGTTGCCGTAGCATTCAGGCTATCATTTCCTGACGGTGCTCAATAATCTCTCAGGCTGAGACAAATCGGTTCATCGGGTTTAAAATCAGTCCAGGATTAACCCGCATGCTCCACGTTCCAGTACGCAGAAAAAAAAAAGCACTAATCCGGCGATGTTTCATAAGCAGATTGGATGCGAGGATGTTTATCGAAGCTTAATCCGTTCTCTATGTAGACATGGAGATCTAAATTAACCACTGATGATTTATGCATCTGTGACGGTTTGGAGCATCATGCTAGCTGACTGTATGAGGTTGCTGTAGTGCGTTCAGCTTTTCTTAATCGTCAGAATGTATAACATTCCTCATAATTGTGAGGAGAAATCCAAATGGATCTGCCTCCACATGGCTTCGTTCTTTCCATAGCAAGAATTTCAGCTTTATCACCCTCAACCCATAGCTGCGAACTCATAGGGCTAAAAATAAATTTGCCATTTATTTCAGACACGCCGAGTGCTGCTCCTTACCGATTATCTTCTTTCACCGCAAGTGATCTATTACTACTTATTTAGAATTTTGAGTGGCTCACTTTCCTTATTTCCTCATACAGCCAGCAAACTCATTACTGGATTAACTCAGAGCACTTTAGTAATCAAAGAGGCACCAGAAAGTGGTCGACTCACGTTTTGACGTAAGGGTCGGAGAAGCCGTTTGCGTCCATGGCGGCGAGGTGAGCGCAGCGGATGATTCCCACCACCAGGCCACACTTCTGCGAGCTGTACTTCAGCGAGATCATGATGCGCCCACGCTCCTCCAGAGACTTGTCGTCCGTCTTATCGATCTGAAAAGGACAACGTACAGGTGATCACGCTCATGCTTCGCGTCTTTGCTGCACACTGCCGGCTTTTGTGCAGTTTAGGAACATGAAGGTTAACGCAGAATGAAAAGAAATGAAACAGAGTAATTGCTTTTCATATCATTATGCAAGGAGAACACACAGTATGGTCCAAAATCCCAATATGCACGTTTCCCATTTCCCAGTGATTAGTTTTGTCTGATTCATAATCATCGCTATAATATCATCTTGCTGTCTAGACGTGGGTTTTTTTTTCTCGCCTCCCAGCTGATTCAAGGCTGTCAGAGTTCAGAGTGGGTTTTTTTTCCGGGTTCTTTCTGAACTTCAAGCCACCTCGGTCCATCAAGCATGAAGTTAATTAGCTGTGGAAGAGGCATCTCTGCTCGTCGCCCACAGCAGAGCTGTCTCATATCCGTCCCCTCCGGAGCACGAACACACACAACCCATGCACGCATATACACACACACACACACAAACACACACACACACACACACACACACACACACACACACACACACCCCGTAAACAAACAGCTCATGCTGGCAGCCAGCTGGTAGCTGCACCAGAAGCCAGAACCGGCTCTAAGAGGAGATCTGAAGTTTATTAGCCGGTTAAACTTTTGTCAGCTCCATCATAACCGTCATACAGCTGGGCTGAGTGACGGAGTTAGAACGGTGATTTCAAAGCGAATCGTCGTTAACTAATTAAATGAAGGTTTTCGAACGTGGGTGTTTGCAGCAGCCTCCGTGTCGCCCTTAATCATCATCTCTTGGCAGTTAGATTCAGTGCTCTAATTTGAATGGCTGATCCTCTCGAATAAGAAGGCCGTATTAACATATTAATGCAGGAAAACAAGCAAGACAATGGCCTTTTGGCTTTCAGTGAAATGTTTTGTAGTACACAACAGGTTTTCAAAGAGAAACGCTGGGTGCCAAACCAAGCCCCAATTCAAAAAACGTGGTAATGCTGGAAAGCTGGAGGATCATTAGGTCATTAAAGCAATGAAGCGATCATGCGTGTGCTTATTAGCGGAACATCAAGAGCTTCTAGTACGCAGGAGAAATATCATGTCGGCGTGACATCAGCGTTCTTGATTACAGACAGTGAAAATGAGTTTGCAGTAGGGGATCACAAGAAATAAAAATGGCATGCAGCCCATCAAGTCCTACCACTGCTGCTGTACCTGATATACTCGCACCACCAACACACACACTGTTGTATGAATCCCATCCTGAAACTGTGTGGATAAGAATCAAATAATATCTGCTGAGCAGTGGTCCTGTGATGATGCATTTCCACTGCTGGAGGGTGAATATTAGTATTAATACTCTGAAAAAATACATAGCAGCACGACCTATGCACATCACTGGTTGCGCCTGCCAGTGCGTATATAAAGCGATAGACATCTATGGAAGCTTCTAGAGCCGTTTCCGCTGTTTAATAGTTGGAGCTTGTCAGATGGGTCATAGCATTTCAGAAATAGAAGCAAAGTCTGGGTTTTCACGTACAAGCATTTCAGGGGTGTACCATGACAAAAGAATTCCAGCAAAACCTTGTATTATGACAGCAGTGTGGCCGTAAAAACACTCTGGGTGAACCTGACAAGAATCTGTTTTTCACACCTGTTGTAGAGTTTGTAGAGTGGTGATTGCTAAGTGGTATCATGTTAAATGTATGCATCGATTGAGGGCATCCCATCAGCATGTTTCATCCTAGCTGCCCAGTCTAACCGGTCTCGCATCTGACACTACGGCTTTGGATAATTTGCTGTCAGACATGACTGGCTGTGATGGAGTGTCCTGACTTGCTTTCCTCTGCACTTTCTCTTTTTTGACTGGAACAAAGGTCTGAGGAAGTGAAAGTTACAGAGAGAAAAAAACAAAACAAAAAAGCCCAGTAAAACAAAAATTGTAGGGTGACCATGTAAATCTATACTGAGAATGTATTATTACAGGACACAGGGCACAGCATGCAAGGCAAGGCAAGGCAAGGCAAGGTAAGGCAGGGCACAGGGCCAAAGCACAGCATGCAAGGCAGGGCAGGGCAGGGCAAGGCAGGGCAGGGCAGGGCAGTGCAGGGCAAAGCACAGCAGAGCAAAGCAGAGCAGAGCAGAGCAGAGCAAAGCAAAGCAAAACAAACAAAATAAAAGAACAGCAATGCATAGCAAAGCAACGCACAGCAAAGAAAACAAAGCAAAGCAGAACAACGCAAAACAAACAAACAAAAAGAACAGTAATGCACAGCAAAGCAATGCACAGCAAACAAAACAAAGCAAAGCAGTACAAAGCAAAGCAGAACAAAGCTAAACAAACAAAGCAAAGCAGAGCACAGCACAGCAAAACACAGCACAGCAAAACAAAGCACAGCAAAGCAAAACACAGCAAAGCAAAGCAAGGCAAAGCAAAGCAAAGCAAAACATCTAAAAGCACAGCACAGCAAAGCACTGCAACACACAGCACAGCCAAGCAAAGTCCAGCCCAACGCAGCACAGCACAGCACAGCACAGCAAAGCCCAGCACAGCAAAGCAAAGCAAAGCAAAGCAAAGCCCAGCACAGCACAGCACAGCACAGCACAGCACAGCAAACCACAGCCCAGCACGGCAAAGCAAACACAGCACAGCAAAGCACAGCTCAGCACAGCACAGCACAGCAAAGCAAAGCAAAGCAAAGCAAAGCAAAGCAAAGCAAAGCAAAGCAAAGCAGAGCACAACATAGCACAGCAAAACAAAACAAAGCAAAGCAAAACAAAGCAAAACAATTCATGGTTTTCCTGGGCAGCTGGAAATCGGGGTCCAGTCTGGCGGCAGGTTTTGGACTCCATATGCAATTTTAGATAGCCTATGCTGTACATCATCCCTCCTCAACACAGAAATGCAGCTGATTGCAGGAAGCTACTTGGGTAACGTTAACCACCCTGTTTTTTAAGCTAGATGACTAATGTTATGATAAGCATGTGTTATAGGTAGGAGGTTTTACTTATTAATTCAAAACTATATAACTTACATAGAATTATAATTTAGAACTTTATATAATTAATTTTTTTATATTAATACATTATCTTATAAAATTGAATGGAACTGAACTGAGTACGTAGTATGCATTTGAAAAGGGACTCCTACTACCTCAGTTCATTGCACTTCCATTCCCTTTATAATCCAAACCAACACATTTGTGGAAACTATAATGAAAAAAATATATGTATTAGCCTCCCTGAGATGTGCGCCAGTACACAATTTCATTTTGTTTCAGCTCTCAGTGCTTCGGAGCCAAGTAATCATGAGCTTTAGAACCTCTGACCTCTCCTAGGCTTTCTGAAGAGACTTGGCTTCTCATGACTTAAACACCTTGAAATGAAAATATTAATATATGTGACTCGGGGAATCAATTCGGCCGAATACGTTTTCTGAGAACTGATTTCCGTTTAGCAGTATTTGTGTTTTTTCCAGTATGTGCAAGACATTAATGTAAAGTCTAGAAGCCTTAATGCTAAACCGCTGATTCTGATGCGAAGCTTGCATCCATATGTGTTTTGTCAAACGACTGGTAGACTTCATTCAGCACTTCACTAAATTATATAATACCGCGCATACTGCATATTGCAAGTTCATAATGATTGAAGTTCAGGATTGAAGTCCTGAACTAAATTAGAAAGACATTCACAGGGAAAGCACAAAATCTAAAGCTGTTACCAACCCTGAGTTGGGTTCATTTTCCCGTTCAAACATGAACAGTAATAAGGGCTTTAATAAGAGGGAATGCACAGAACAGTTTGCTAATCCAGATAATGCGTTTGCCGAGAAGGAAATTCATACCTCATCCTTTCATGCAGCCATGGCTACTGCACCTGATCCTGTTCATGTAATCCTGGCACCGCACAATGCCTGGACTCAGGAAGGTCTTAGGACAGAGGTGTTTTTCATTAACAAGTAGAAAGTGGTGTAGTTCAGGCTAATCTTCAGACAGCTGCACTAGACCTTAAAGAAAGGCCATTTTAATTGGCGAAAGTCCTCTTTGGTTTTGAGCTTTTTCAAGGTTGAAGGTCTTGCGCAAATGAATTTATTGTGACAGAAGTTGTACTGTAACACACACTAAAATGACTCTTGAGGCAACACTCCTGCGTGTACAGCAGGGACACATTCTCTGTTGCTCTGTTGAACCAGAGAGAATGAAAGTGCTGCAGAGACGTGATCCAAAGCATGTAAAGTCTGAGTCTCAAGTTTCTTTGCTACTTTTTTGGGATAAACGGTTAATGCACTTGCAACGTTACTAGGTGTGTTTTAATTTTTCTTATAAAACGGGAAGCTCTTTTGTGATCAAACTGTGAAGCTGGGCATCTTTTAAAAAAACTAAACAAAAAACATCACAAGATTGTACATTTATGCATCCACAACGAGCATTTTCATGATTTCAGAACTTTCGGGACCCAGGTGATGTGACTGGAAGCAGCCACGAAAGGCACATCAAGGGTGTAGCTCTTAACACTGTTGTAAAACTGAAGAGCTGGCAAAGAGCTCCAAAAATAGAACTAAGGCAGAAATGTAAGTAAAAGGTAAAACGAAGTAAACGATTTGCATGGTGTAATTATGGCTGATATACCAATAGATTTTTTTCTCTAACGAAAAGACTAAACAAAAAAAATCTTCTTTGTTTGAAAGTGTGTAATTAAACTCTATTCCATTTTCGTCTTTGCGACTGTGCCTCTTGTAACATTTAAAATGTCAACAAAGGGTTGAATTTCTTTGATAGATGGGAGGAAATTGATGTATGAGCTTGTGATGAGTTGCCAGAATTTCCAGTGGAGAACTATAAAAAAAAAAAAAGTTTTTCTGAACAGTTCTTTCACAAAGGTTCCAAAGGTCACGTATTATTACACACTGACATTTATGAGAAGGGGGAAAAAACAGTCCAAATGTATCCAAAATTCTTAGGAAAACTTGACAACATGCATGGTGCTAATTTACAACTGGTTTGAAACGGAACAAGTTTTTATTTGACTGTAATGTGCAAGTCTAATCCTAGTTGAATCACAAGTCAGTCAAATGCAAGTGCAAGTCCAAGTCAGATTATAAGTCAGTCAAATGCATAACAAGTCACATCATAAGTCAGTTAAATGCAAAACAAGTCAGATTGTAAGTCAGTAAAATTCATAACAAGTCAGATTGTAAGTCAGTAAAATGCATATCAAGTCAGATGGTAAGTCAGTAAAATGCATAACAAGTCAGATCGTAAGTCAATCAAATGCATAACAAGTCAGATTGTAAGTCAGTGAAATGCATAACAAGTCAGATTGTAAGTCAGTGAAATGCATAACAAGTCAGATTGTAAGTCAGTCAAATGC
>JAOVVH010000037.1:12272794-12284532 GCA_028566435.1 Scorpiodoras heckelii
TGAAGATTGGCCACCAGGCTGGTCCAATTTAGCCATGAAACCTCCCACAGTAAAATGACAGGTGTTTCAGTTTCATTATATATATAGAGTGCATTGTAACTCTGACAGTTTTAACAATACAAACAGCCACCAGTTTATCCTCATTATCCCGGTTGCCAGACTACAGGGATGTCAGTTAAGCGCCGTGTAACGATGGAGCTGATAATAACAGAGATGCCATTTTGAATTTGGAATGACGGCATACAAACGTACATCACAGCACCTTCAAAAAAAATAAAAAATAATAAGCATGACCCACATTAACCCGTGCTGCTGAGAAACGAGGGATAAACCCTACTGTAACTTGATAAGCTTAATATTCCCTGAACATTAATCCGCCAACAATTGCACTAATAGCAGATTGTCGAGTTTTTTTTACATTTAATATCGTGGAACGACATGCCCTGAAGACCTTCCCGTCTCGTAAATCTTAAACTCTCTGACAATTCCTAAAATGCTTCACTGTATAGACAATCACCCACAGTTTTTAATCTGTCCGTATGGATATGTTATATTACTATATAAACAAACTGATGGACCAAAAAACGGCGATGGAGTTAAGGCTAACAGCATTAGCGTCATCGTGCACGTATTACCGGTTAACGGATGCGTTGTTCACGCGATCTGCCGCATTAATAGGAGATTAACCTAGCTGCCCGGTTGAACAGGCAAATCCCTTCTTTTGTGCTGATGTGCGAGCAGATTTAAAGCACACCACTCCACTGAAAAAGATTTACCAGTTAAAGTGATTACACGGTATCATTGTATACACTTTCGCACAAACTACTTGAATGCAGAACTGGCAGTTAACGGTCTAAGACGTTTGGACGTGCGTGTGCATGTGCGTGTGCGTGTGCGTGTGCGCGTTCGGGAGGATTTCCTGAGTGTACCTGAGTGTCTTGCGGACCATATCCTCGTCGGTGATGCCGTAGTAGGTCAGTGTCTCGCTCCACACGGGGTTGAGGGTGTTGCGCAGAGTCTTGGTCCGGAGCTTATTGGCCTTAAGACAGAGTTCGGGAAATGTGTGACATCACTCAAAAACATCTAAAAATCTAATGTGATTCTTTCCTCAGGGTAAGCTGGAGAGACCTGACGTTGTTTGAAATGGAATAACACGATAATTAATCATAACTTTTATTTGAAAATACAACCACTACACTAAATTTTAAGGCCACTTTGTGTTGGAAATTAGCAAAGCAAGAGAACGTTTCCTAGCTGAACGATGCCGACTCCTTATTACACACGCACGCGCTCTTTCGACATTTATTCTTTATCTGAAATTTGCCAGTTGAATTTGTGACCAAGCTCGTTAATAAGCTTGTTAAAACTAGCAGAATGTTAGCTTGGCACCGATGTTTCAGTTCTAGTGAGTAATTACTTGTTAGCCCAACGTTGTGTGGAGAAGGTCTGCAGCACTTATCTGTGGAACGCAGATGGCATAATAGCTCATTTGTTGATATCTAAATTACATTTCAAAAGAAAGCTTAGACCTGCAAATAACTGGGGAAAATATTCTTCAGAATGTTATTTGAGATGGTGTCATGTACTACATTGAAACCACCATGTTCATAAAGATTAGATATAATTTTCTTCTTTAAGTAAACAAAATAAAGTCTGAGGCATAGAAGCTGCTCTTGAAAGTCTTTCGGATTTGGATAACAAAACACGACCATGGAAAGATCAATCTCTTTGCAGTCAAGAGTCAAAAATGATCTGCACTCCAGTTTTATTAAAACTTCTGTTAGCTCTCTGTTCAGGGCCGTGCAGGTTTGAACAGGTTAGGCCAGTTTATTTGTGTCTGCGGTGCTAGAAATGACGGCTGCCCCACTTGCGATTGGCAGGAAAGAACAGCAGCATGCCGCGGTCCGTTTTCCGTAGTCTGAAGGTTTGTCTGGTGCCGATATTTATCGAAGACTTTGTGTACAGTAGGACCTTTTCGGTTGCCTGAAAGAAGCCCTACGAGGACGAAGATTCACGTCTGATGAACAGGTGAAGACGGAGGTTTATTCGTGGCTCGCAGCTCAGCCTAAACATTTTTTTAATGAGGGAATACAAAAGCTTGTTGACAGATGGACAAAGTGTACTGAAAAGCAGGGAGATTATGTCAAACTAGATTTGCATTTCCTGAAGGAAATACATAGTGCTTGAAAAGCACTGAAATCAGCCTACTGTGACGCCATCAATGGCCACCTGCAGTCATGTGACCTATGGGGGTGTGGTCACTTGATGGCCCCATTCATTCCTATGGGAAATTTGGACTTTTTAAACTTGAATTTATTGAAAACGATAAATCAGATTGACTCAAAAAATACATAGCACCCCACACAGCGCCACTGTCTATGTAACGGTGCTTGAACCTTGTGTGTACTTTAAGCGGTTCGGGCTATATCGCAGAAATGTGTTGAAGAATAATTATAATATTAAGAAGACGTATGTGGGATAACAATATAGTGCTTTTTAAGCACTGTAAAAATGATGTATTTTATCTTTTCTGAAAGTTGATTGAAATAAATTCTACAGCCAGAGTGCAGGTAATTTTTGACTCGTGTAATTGTGCTCCACCCCGCGTAAGCCACTTTGACCACACACCGCATAATACAAGCCATGTAAATGATATGTGTTATCTATACAATTTTCAAAATGCAACATATAGACATAAACATGTAAAATGTGTGTACACGGAGCACGCAAGTACATACTTTGCTGGCTCCAGGTAGCAGGTGCAGTTTAACATAGGGATCTGACAGCCCATTGTGATCCATGGGTTTGAGTCCCTGTGTAACAACAGAGAGAGAGAGAGAGAGAGAGAGAGAGAGAGAGAGAGAGAGAGAGAGAGAGAGATGTTTAACAATGACAGCCAGGAGGCATCACTAAAGAACACAGCTGAACTTTTCCAGTTTGTGCAGAAATGTGATTACAAAGAAGCATTGGATGATCTCATTAAGGTCAAACTCTTTTCTTTTCCAACATGGACCACGTTTGACAAAAACAAACCAATCCAATTAAAAACAAGAGGATGCTGAAAAAAAAAAAACCTTCCTGTAAAATGTAAGATAATATTAAGATAAATCTGAGTGCCAACAAAAAAGGCAGAACTTTTGGGTTGTGTTTAAAAGCCCACGATTACTCAAAATGTCAAAATAGCCGAGTCAGAAATCTGCTTCGACGTGACCTTAACAGAGATGGAATGTTTACTGCCATGGTGAGATCTTGTGAAGTTCATCTACAGCTGATTAATACATACTGGATGTGTAATTGCTCGACAAGGCTACATTTAAAGGCTAAGTGTGGGAGTGTCAAGATGGGAATAACACAAACACAAACGTGTTATGCAAGATCTTCTCCTTCGAAATATGTGGGCTGCCTGTTTGCTGTTCACTTCGACCCAGATTGTTTGACGACGAGTATCCGTCAGCCACTTTATTAGGAACATGTGCTCGTTTAAGAAATGAACTCGAATGATCAGGCAGTCATTTGGCTTCAGTTCATGTCCCTATCAATGGCTAATTTTAAACTGTGTGGGAAAAAAAAATCCGAATGAGCTGCAGTTCTGCGAGCTTGTCGAGGAGGGAGTTTGGAGGAAAACAGCCAGACTAATACGAACTGATGAGAACTCGAATAACAACTCTGTACAACCGTGGTGAGCAGAAAAGCATGTCAGAATGCATAACACGGCTGATGGGTTGGAACAGCAGCCGACCACAATCAGGTTCCACCCCCTACTGTCAAGAACAGGAATCTGAAGCTACAATAGGCAGTCTGGGATACTTTTCTGCTTACCACGGTCGTAAAGAGTGATTATTTGGGTTGCTATAGGCTTCTTGTCAGCTCGCTCTTATCAACAAAGCATTTCTGTCTGCAGATCTGCCACTACTGTCACTCAGTTTTTCATTTCTAAAGAATGCTATGCATGAAGTGAAGACCCAGAGGATCAGCAGTTTCGAACATATTCAGTGCCACACAGTTAACGAGATCACATCTTGCCCCATTCTGATGTTTGACGTGTGAAGAACATCTTGACTTGTATCTGCCTGATTTTATGATTTTTATAATGCATTGCCCTTCTGCCACATGGCAGGCTGACCTGATGAGTATGAATACGGATGAGATGGATGAGCTGTACAGGTGCTCCAAATAAAGTGGATGGTGAACGAGTGTATGCTTCCCTCATCCGGTTGATACTTGATACAACTGAGAGTTTTAGCATGTCAAAAGAGCTTAGCTTGTAGCTCTCAAGAGCTATTTCAGACACTTCTTACTTACTTACTGAGAAAATCACAGCTGCGGAGTATCAGCTGCTACACCCGCCATGCGTTCGGGTCGGGTCAATCAAAGAATCCCAGCTGTCCCGTATCAAAGCACGTATAGACGAACACATTCCACTCGAGACAAAGCACCAATATCAAATCAGCCAGGAGAAATGAAAGATTAATGACTTAGTAAATTAAATATTTCCCGCTACACTTAGCCATCGCAATCTGCTCAAGGGCAAGGGATATGCTGACAGCCTAGGTCGACATTTGATGCAGGCAGGGTATGTTTAGCAAAAGCTGGTTTCATGTTCACGATATAATTCAAGGATTCATCCCTTTTCATCTCTGCGGTTCAGTATCCAATCACTGTCAAATCTCTAAACAAGAAAGAGCAGCGGTGCAAGAGAATCTGACCACAAGCTGTGACCAACTTCAAACAGCTCAGGTCAATCAGAGGTTAATGTGCAGTAAAACTAAAAGTAAAACGTGCAGGTAAGGGTGATTTATGACTTCAAGTTTAAACTGTTACTCCCAGCCAATATACGTAGTTGTGGGATGAACTTGGCAAAGGTTTCGCTTCATGGCAAACTAATTAATCTCAGACTTTTTTGCAGTCTCTCCTGTGTGGGAAGTTTGTCACGAGTTTATGTAGTATGTGTTGACGGTGGTACAGTATGTTGTTTTCTTCATATTTTTCTGCATACTTTCGCTTGTATTTGATTTCTTACAGGGTCCTGCGGTTAATGCGTTGTCTCATCTCCTGTAGAATGAGAAATGAATGAACGAGCAAGGTTGTCTTTCAGCCATTTGCATGCACTCAGACGGGAAGTAATGCAAGTACGTCAATCTCTCCTACCTAGTATACTCCCACAGGCTGAAGGAACAACAAAGCTAATAAGCAGTTTGTGCTTTAGCAAGTAAAGATGGTCCCACAGGGCAAATTGCAGCTTCTGTTGCAAGGGTGATAGAGTCTAATAACGTTTTTGTTTTACCATTTCTGTTTTCTCGTCTCTCCCTTTTCATTTTTCATCTTAGCTGCTTCCAGTCATCTGTCCCTCAGTAATGTAAAGGGTCCTCTCGTTTGCCTTTCATTTGACAGAAATACCCCTGTCTCATTGGACCTAAAAAGCCTCTTTCAATTGCCTTCTCATTCTCCTGGCTCTGTTTGTGAGTGCGCTTGTGTGTGCATCGACTACGGATTGACAATCACTTTGAAGGTGTATCCCTCGAGGTCCGCTCTATCACAAAACAGGACTTCTACAACGTGCCAAGAAAATGAGCGAGTCTATGTGTCTGGTTCCTCTCAAGGTTTCGTGTCCTTGCCTGCTCATTAGGGATCAAAGTTATTTGTGATAAAATCTACTGTTAAATGCATTTCCCAAAAATTTGAACTGAATTGAACCTCTGGCTATGACTTGGTGTGTGGGTGCCCGCCCCTCGTTATCTCAAAACCACAAATCTGAATAATGACAAAAGTTCTGGCTAACCAATGATCCCCCAGTTCAGATGCAATCCTAGGTCCATTGAAGTCAAGACCCTGTAAACTAATCATGTCAAAAATCCTCCTGGAGCAAGTTTATTATCATCATCAGGTGCTTGCTGGCACAAGGTTAAAAGCTCAGAGTTGCCTGTAAATGCAGAAGTCCTTCCACGAATATATAGATTTTGCACTTACAGGACTGACAAAGTGTGATCCACACAGTGCTAACAAACTGAAATGGATCTGAGTGGGCAAAAAACTTTTCACACCAGCAGTGGACAGTACGGGTCCTTGGTGATATGATATGGACATCTTCTGATGCAAAGGTAGTGCTGAATTGAGTTGGGTCTTCAGGTGGCGTTTGAACACAGCAAGTGATTCTGCTGTTCGTACACTCAGGGGGAGTTCATTCCACCACCTTGGTGCCAGGACAGAGAAAAGGATGGCTTCAGCCACATCTCGCATCAAAACCTTCAGTTTGCAAACTACCTTGAAACAGGACATAAAGGACATAAGAAAACATTCAACTAACTCAACCCCCTTTTCACCAGAGCTCCCATTTTAAAGCATACCTTGTTATCTGGATGTGGATGGGTCAAAGTTAGTTGGGCGTTACACCTTCTTGTCAAAAGTGAATGCAAATGTCATTTAGAAAAGTCAACCATCAAGTTGGCCTTAGACAAATGGTGGCACATGGATCACTGTAACCTGGAATACATGAAGTCAGCAAAAAGACTTAATTCTGTTCAGTCTCTATTCTAGTCATGTTTGCAGTTTACTGTCTTGCGACCCAGTTACAAGAATACCAAAGCAGACGCACTGTCCAGAATCTAGGATTCCCCCTGACCACAGAAATATCCTATCCATGTCTTCCATCATATGGGACATTATGAACCTAATTCAGGAAGCTCTCTCAGCACCCCCCCCCAGAATTCCTGCCTCACAAGATGCAAGTCCTGCCTTTGTAATGACTTTACTTGATTCATAAGGAATACTGGCAACTAATTTCTGGACATTCTGTCGTCATCTGATAGAGCTGTAACATAAGCTCGCTGATTATATTAGTTCCACTTTGGTTTGTGTCCACGCCAAGTCACCCTGCCAGTTGCAGTGTAGTCTCACAGTGGCTTTGGCTTCACACCGCAACAGACTTTGTGACTAATCTTCCCAGGAACTAAGGCTTGGAAGTCATCCCGGTAGCAATAAACTGATGATCAAAAGAGAGTTCTGGCTAAGGGGGCTGCCGATGGCTCTAGAGACAGTGGAACTGCTATTTCATCATTTCTCAATCGTGGCCTATAGAACTGGCAACAAGAGAACAGGAGCAGAGTTCTTTCAAGGGCTGACTATGCAAAAAAAAAAAAAAAAAAAAAAAGTTAAATAACCAAAACTTGATTGTTCCTGTGGCCTTTTTAGGGTATCCACCCAACCTTGTTCTCTCGGTCAGCTGAGACTGGAGGCAATGAATGTTTCCATCACAATGAAATGAGGTGGCAGGTAGTGAATTGCATCTTCAGTGTGTCACCCATCAGCAAAACAAGCTAACTTGCAAAGATGCCCCACAATCTGGTGAAAGTCCGTATTTGCCCCATTGGTCCAAGTAAAACCTTAAAAGACCAAACCAAAAACCAAAACCCTTTCAGGTACCTTGTAAGTACTGAACATTTTAAGTGGGCCTGTTCAGCCTGGGATTCACCACAAAGCACAATTTCAACTCCTGATAAGGGAGAATGCACGTCCGTCACTTCTTGTTTGTCCCGAACCTGAATTCTTATGGATTCTAATGAACTCCACAAGTTCACCGCTCATGCTAATTGCTATTCAAGCTAACATCTGTTCCTAGCTTAGCGTTTCTGTGTATTTAATCACCTGACAGGTGGCAACAGTGCGAGAGCTCACAGAACTGTAACTGTATGCATCATAAACTACACTGGGTTACGGAACCTGTTTTCACTTTTACCCTTTTTGTCATGAAAATTGTGGTTCCTATAATAAGTTCATTTAAACAAACGAGGCTAAGTCCATGTTGTAGTTCATACAGTTATAATTAGTGAGTTGACTGAACTGAATGTCAATACACATTTAAATAATGTCTCCAAATATTTGAAGAATGTTTAGGATAGTTGTTCATAAAATAAACACACACGTCAGTTATTCATAGGCTTTATTACTTTACTGATACACACACCTTTTCACCTCACCCAAGAGCAAAAACTTTGTTGTTCCAGGAGGCATGTTAGCTTTGACAAACTACACTTGTGCATTCTCCAAGGCAGCTTTTTTTTATGCCTGGACCCTCTCCTCTCTGATCAGATTGTGTGCGGAGTGACCCCAACAAATTTCACCCTATAGAAATGACATAACCAGACTTCCCTGTGGGTTTTTGGCACTTAATGGAGAAGAATGCATTTTGCAATGCAGCACTGAAATGAAGTGGCTTCCTAGGCTCTGTGATTGTCTCGCTGTGCCTGAATAGGCAGTTGATCATAATTGCTGCGAGAGTAGGAAAAATGACCGGTGTGCAAGGCAGATGGGTGCCATGCATCAATGTTTCACGTACCCACTCATTCATAGGGCTTTAATCACCGCTGCTGGACGAATGCATTCGCTCAGAGAATCGCGCTACTTGGAGTCCCTTTATGTACTAAATCATCTTCTTTCATGTAAAAACCTAGCTGCACAGCGGGTGCTAGGGGAAGGCTTGGCACATAATCTGTGCTCATCGCTTGCAAATGAAAGAGGCAGGGCTTGAGTATAATCAGCTTGGCAAGACTCAGTGGCCATTAAAGCAAGCAAACATGGGTAACTATTTAAAGAAGGAGGAAGTATTCAATGCATGGGTTGGAAGGAAGCAATTGCATATGAACTGTTGTAGTAAATGAGCTGGTAAGTGACAGGGCAAATCTGTGGAAGAGAGAGGTGAAGAGAGTGGAAGGAACACATTACTAATGAGCGCTGAAGGACGTGACATGGAGTTAATGCAGCACTAGGCAGGAGAACCCTTTCCCCTCCACATCCTGCATCCTGATTGATGATTATACTCATTCAGAGACAGACTACTGCTAGCTGCCAGCACCAGATGATGAATAGTGGAAGCTTCTCAAATCGCTAGACATAAATATATGCAAAGGAGAAAGGGCAACTATATTAATAATGCCATCCTGGTCCGGGGCCCTTTTACGGAACAACAATACACACATCCCCGTTCATACTCAAGCACACGTGAGTGCAAGAGAGCAGTGCTTTACAGTGACAAAGTGTCAGTCTTCTTGCAGTGCAAGGTCATTTATACAGCAGAGTGCTAATGTTGGTAGTGAAAAATGACCCATCCCAGGGGAGAATGGTACGCTTCCCAAAGATGGCGAAAACGCTCAGGCAATCAGTCAAATAATTGCCCTTCATTGAAGGAATGGATTGGAAATCTTGCCCAAGGCGAGGTAATTTACATTGACATTTTTAAAGCATAGATCATTGTCTTTACCAGTGAAGATGGTAATTAAATCAAACTAAAAAGTCCAACAGCACCAAGAAAGGTCCAATTAAAGCATCCAACCCAAGGGAACGTCTGCCTCCTGGATATATTTGCATTCGTTCATCTTCAGAAAGCACTTTATCTTGATCAGAATCACAGCGGGTCTGGAGCCCATGCCGGGAACACCGGGTACAGGGCAGAATGGGACACCAGTTTACGCTTTTTTAGCACAATTTAGCCTAGTCAATCCACCTTTATGAGGAGGAAGGAAACCAGAGAAGCCAGAGGAAACCCACTCAGACACACACGGAGTATGTTTCACATTTACATTTATTACGGCATTTGGCAGATGCCCTTATCCAGAGTGACTTGCGTTTATCTCATTTTATACAACTGAGAAGTTGAGGGTTAAGGGGCCTTGGTCAAGGTCCTAACAGTGGCAGCTGGTGCAGGGATATGATCTCATGACCTTCCGATCAGCAGTCCAATGTCATAACCACTGACTTACTATTGCCCTGAGGCACAGCTCTGAGGCTCTGGGGCTGTAAAGCAACGACGCTACCCTTTGCACCACTGTTCTGCCAGACCTATCGGAAATCAGATTCTTTAAATGCCGTTATCAAGCCACATTCTTGGTATCTAAAAAGTGTATTTGACTGATCAGTTGTCATACTATTACTCAAATGTGCCAAATGCAAGCTGACGCTACTATTTTCTAAGGTGGTGTGTTCAGAGTTTGATCTTCAAGTGTATTGATTCAGAAATAATGGCAGCCACAATTAATGAATGGATAGCATTATCCATGCAAATGCCCCAAATTCCTCAAGTCTACATGAATATCCAAGGCCTCTCAGGATGAGCAATATAGCTCCGTGAAAGGAGAACTGTCTAACGCCTGAGCGATCAGGAAAGAGAAAGAGAAAGAGAAAGGAGCACAGGAAAACTGTGCTGTACTGCAATATCGATTCTGCGAATAAATTTGCATCTGGTATGCGACTTGGACGTGAGATTTGTAAGCTGGTCATGTTACCAGCTAGTCATCCATAAAATATCACTTGTTCATTACTTATTCAATCAGATAAGAATTTAATTATTAATCAATAATTATGTTTTTAAAAATCGCATTTGAAAGACACAGCAGTAATGCTAATGAAGTCAGGTTCAGGTGGGATGCAACGCAGTGAGCGCTCTCGGATTGGAACGGAGGTCGGAAGGATGAAACCGAGGGGTTTGCTGGGAGTTTGTGGGAGTAAAGGGGGATGAAAAGATGCGTGGTGCTGACCTTACCTTTCTGTACGTGTGTAGAGGGAGCTGGAGTCCATCGCATTCCCAAATCAGTCATGCACACAATGTGTGTGTGAGAGAGAGAGAGAGAGAGAGAGAGAGAGAGAGAGAGAGAGAAAGAGAGAGAAAGACAGGATGCATGCATGCAAGAAGAGACAATGAAATTGAAGAAGAATCATTGAGACAAATGCAGGCGAAATCAAAAAGCAAAGCAAAAGCAGATGGTAATTTATACAGACGAATGTTAACGCAGATGAAAGTGTGGTTTTGTTTGCACATGAATGAATTCACTACTCATGCTGATGGTACAATATGATTTAGTGAGCAAGCCTGTAATTTTGCTGTCATCAAGTGACTGGGTGTAAACAGAATGACCAATCAAACACTTCCTGTAAAAAAAAAAAAAAAAGCATAAATGAAATGAATAATTAATAAACTCCTCTCCTATATGCATCCTACACCCAGCCACTCTCTGTTCGTTCACCCTGACAGGGCTGCACTGAGGATCAGGACGTTCCTTTGTTCTACACGAATGGCTGCTAGCTGGTTATATGCACATATGCACATCAAAAAAAGAAACACTCCTGTGAGAGAAACCCGGAGACCGAGTGTGTCGGTCAGATGAAACTTTTTTTTTTTTTTTTTTTTTTGTGGGTGACACATTTTTAATATGTACTACCTAACAGGCTGATGACACCACGGGCAAAACAAATAATGAGAATCGATATCAATTCATTAAAAAATAGCATATTAATACGATGCCTGGAGGTTCAATTAATTATCCGTTTAGCGAAGTTAAATGCTTTGGTAATGAAGTGCTTAAACGATGTGCTCCAAATGGAACGTTTTATATGCGTAGTAGACCAAAAAAAAGGTATAAGGAAGATTCAACGTTCCCTGTTAAAGTGGGGGAAATATTTTGAAAACGGAGTCTGAGGGACTTTTTCCTCGCCACCGTCGCCCCTGGCTTGTTCATTAGGGACAAAATGTATGCGAGTTAAAAGTGATGTCTGGATTTTATGTCGTTGTAAAGCTGCGTTGTTAAAAGCGCTTTAGAAATGAAACAGAATTGAATTGAAAAGCAGTGTCAGAGGACAATATCTGATTGGTTACAACTTACACGGACTTGTGAGTAATCCATATTATGGCAAGAACGACTCGACTAAGTAAAGAAAAACGACAGTCCATCAGTACTTTAAGAAATGAAGGT
>JAOVVH010000037.1:12284632-12295260 GCA_028566435.1 Scorpiodoras heckelii
TCAGAAGAGTGGAAGGTGTTTTAGCTGCAGAAGGGGGACCAACTCCATATTAATGTCTATGGACTTAGACCGGGACGTCATAAAAGTTCCTGTAGACGTATTGTGTAGGTGTCCGGATACTTTTGTCCATATACTGTAGCTGTGTGGGGCCACTATTGCGTGAAACGTTTTGAAGAACTGTGACACTATTTCTTTCTGACCAGACACCTACAGTTTTTTATTCTCAGCTTGATGAAAATGTCTCACAGCATTTAGTGAAGTGCTTTCTTTCCTGTCTTTCTCGGAGGGCCGTTGTCCATGTGGTGGTAATAAGATCAGCCCTCTTTCAGAGGGAGCGAGAATCCTATGAAGGTAAGGAATATTGAAGACACATTTTGGAGCTGGGCAAAAGGACAGAAAGACTTAATAGAGTTCACTTGACTCGACTCTCGACAGGCAAGAACAGTCACGCTGCCCGTGTCATTCATTTCAGCACGTCTACTCAGTGCTATGTACTGAACTAAAGATAAATAACCATAATTATGCAGACTGACGTCAAACGAGTGTGTCTTTCACGTGTCTTGCTTTCTTATCTTCCAGATTTTCGTTCCTTGACTTTCTGGTGTATGCTCATGCACACCTTGCCAGGATAATGATTGTGGATTTAGCTTTATCGATCTCATCTGCTGAGAGCGTCGAGCACTGTTTCAGCTCATGACTATGATTCATGGTGTGCTCTCACCCTACTACTGCAGGCTTCCACACTACATCACGGAGATCCTTAAAATGGAACGTTGACCTTCTCCTGACAAAGGGAGCGAAAATTATAGTCACACTTACAGTACAGTTTATACAGTATATAAATCTATATATTGGTAATGAGTCCATGGTAAGAAGATATTTTCTTCCCTTTAGCATCACACCAGTACTTTTATTATAAGCAGCTATTACGGGTGCTTAATTCAGGGATTCTTCCTAATGTAGTCTCAGGGAGTTTTCCCTTGCCAGTTTCACCTCTGTTTTAATAAATGGTCACATGACCAGAGTCAGTTGAACCTCAGAAATACAGTAGGATTGCATGAAACCTCTGTCTAAGGGAACTAAGTAAAACTTACATGTACATGTAATATTTACGACAGCTGTGGTAGTGCTGGTGGTCATACAGTTTTTCTCTTCTTCTTCTTCTTCTTCTTCTTCTTCTTCTTCTTCTTCTTCTTCTTCTTCTTCTTCTTTTTCATCTTCGACTTCTTCACCAATGTTCCATGGAGTATATCATCTACTTAGATTCCACTAATCCACATAAAACGTGATATGGTTTTAGCCCCACATGCTTGATATGCAAGATACGGTTTGTGTTGCCCTTCATGGTACTGCCCCCTAAACCGGGGTAGGCACAAAGTACTTTTTGGGTAATAGCTTAAAAAGTAGCGCCACCATGTAAATAAGGTTTAAAGCAAAATCTAGCAATTCACTAGCCAATATCTTGTGCCGTAAAGGCTCAAATGTCAGAAAATTTCACACTCTTTGTAGTACTACTAGATTCTTTAGATGTACACCAAATTCTGTGAAATTTTGTCCATTGGAGGTTCTCCAACAGACACATTTCAATATCTCAAGACGTGCTCAAGCTACAACTTTGAAATTTCACACCCTGCATTACGATCACATTTTGTGAAATTTGGTGGATGTGGTGCTGCAACTGACTCATGTCATGCTTATTTCACTTCATTCTTGCTCTTTCTCTCACTTCTGCAACACTTCTACATCTACACATACATCTAAATTAAACAGTTTGTTTTTGATATACAGTACCGTGCAAAAAGACTTAGGCACCCTATTGTTTTTAGGTACAACTTTTGTTATTGATGTTTTTGTTGAGTTCTGCATTATTGAGTCAGTACAATAAGAGATTTTACTTTTCCAACAAAAAAAATGATATGTTACACAACAATGTTTGTATGTCAGTAATGAAAGCAACACGTTTCATAACAGAGCACTTTTCAGACAAAAAAACATAATGAAGGCTGCTGGGATTTGCATACAAAAAAAGGGATAAGGAAGTCTTCAGAGGAGCTGTGGCAGATTCTCCAAGACACTCAATAAAACTAATAAAAGCTAATGTCCTTATAAAACTGTACATATTGTACCTGGGAACACTCTTTGAAAAAAAGACACACCAAATATTGACTTCCTTTAGTTTATTAGTTTTTAGTTTATAATTTTATGCAGAAACATCTTTATTTTCAAAGGCGTCTTTGCTTTCCAGCGAGTCTTTGCATGTGACTAAGACTTCTACATCGTACTGTACAGTAATTAGCTGCTAAGTTTTACTAAGTGTCTTGGAGAATCTGCCACAGCGCTTCTGGAGACTTTGACTGTCACACTTACTTCTTTTTTTGCATGCAAATCCCAGCAGCCTTCATTATGTTTTTTTTTTTGTTTGAAAAGTGCCCTCTCGCAAATTTGCGCCAAGAATAAAAGACCTTTTCAGATGAACTTTTCCAAAACATTTTTCGAAAGAATCACATCATTTCGTTTCTGTCACCAATAGCTGGAAAAGTCTGAGATATGAGATATGAGATAACGGCATAACAGCTCCAGGAAACGAGGAAATGACATCGAGCATTTGTTAGGAGAAACTTTCGCGACTGCAGTTGCCGCTCTTGACGCAAGTGCTCTGTTATCTGCGAGCCGCGAGAGGTAATTCCTTATAATCCTCATGTATTTCCTGTGACTACAAATGCCTCTAGTTGAGCGCTTATCACAGGGTGACAATAAGTGACAGCTCAATATGACTGATAACCGGTGCTCTGCAATATCCGCTTCACAAATAACAGCCTTTCCGCGGCTCTCCGTTTCAGTTTCGGTGCACTTGGCCCCACGTGCACGTTATCCACCTGCAGACCGCGCTGCACTGACTGAGCTAGAACAATGGAGCCCGTCAGTAACCTTTATTGAATGTCTGCTTTTGATCATTCAGCGGTGTTAAAAATAAGTGTAGTACTTCTCCACTCTGGTCCACTGAGTCACCAGCTTATTTACAGAACTGTACTTTTTGAACATGTGCTATAGCGCTGAAGACAAATGTTTGATCCCATGTCCACCGAAATGCAAACGATTCTAATTATAAATGATGATGTAGACTGAGTGAAATCAGCATTTATGTAACAGTAGCTACAGGAATTGAATCTCTTCAATCCACAGTCTTCTGCAAGAGGAACTGAACTTCAAACCTTCATGTGACCTACATTCACATGTCGCTTGTAGCTTGTTTCTTGGGAGGGTTTTGAGCATGAACTTCAGAATATTATCCCAAAAGTCTTGTAGATAATCTAGATGTTTTTTTTTAGCAAATGTGAGACGAGCCTTTGTGTTCTTTTTGGTCAGTAGTGCTTTGTGCCTTGCAACTCTCCCATGGATGCCATTTTTTTGCCCAGTGTCTTTCTTATTGTAGAATCGTGTCCTGTACATTGACCTTAACTGACGCAAGTGAACCCTGCAGTTCTACAGATGCTTGTCTGGGTTCTTTTGTGACCTCTTGGATGAGTTGTCGATGGGCTCTTGGTGAAATCCTGATAGGCCGGTCACTTCTGGGAAGGTTCAGCACTGCTCCAAGTTTTCTCCATTTGTGCATAACGGCTCCCACTGGAGTCCCAGAGCTTTAGCAATGGCTTTGTGACACCTTCCGGACAGCTACCTGTCTTCAGTGAATTTGTTTTGGATCTGTATTTGAATCTCTTTAGATCGTGGCATCGTGCACTGCTTTTTGAGTCCTTCTAGCCTGCTTTACATTGCCAGACAGGTTCTATTTAAGTGCTGTTTAGATTCAACAGGTTTGGTAGTAATCATGCCTTGGGGTGGCAAGTGTATTGAAACCCAACAGTCAAGTGAAACAGGTTTAGTAGCTAAGGAAGCAATTACTTTTGGGTCAATAGCTTGAATACCATTTGACCAAAAATTATGAGGTTTTTATGGTAAGTTGGGCTCTAGGAGGCACATTACCCACTTCACTAATCAATATGTTGTCATGTAAAGGCTCAAAAATCAGGGAATTTCACACCCTGTGTCACTACTACATTCTTTGGCCACGTGAAAAATTTCCTTATCTCAAGAAGTCCTTAAGCAACAAGTTTGCAATTGGGTCTGCTTATTTTACTTTATTCAGCAGTCGTATTCTGCGCCTCTACGTGGTACGTCCAGTTTTTACTCGTTATGCCTTTAGACATATTTAATAAGAGATCATTCAATATTGAGACAAGGATAAAATGAAAGGTTTTATAAGGTTACAAGGTTTTCTTACATTTTTATGTGTCAAACAGTAAATAGGAACTACGCCTGTGAGTGGGGACCTGAAGTAACAACAGCTCATATGTTCTGTAATGTTGGTCCAGGGAATCATTTGACATATCACAGGATATGCCTTAGTGGAAGGCTGTGATTTTAAGTATCTGTCTCCACAAATCTTGAATCCAAACACCAATTGCCTATTTGCCTATTTGCCTTGAGAACATAACACAAGAACATAGAATGACTTGGTGGATTTACCATTTAAAGCTGAGCTTAAGTGCCTGTTGTCTCCTTGCGGAAAAGTCTCGACGTTACGGTGACCTCCGGAAGGCTTGCGTTTTCTGATGACCATAAGCAGGTCACTGGTTTCCTTAGACCCTGCAAATTCTGAGTGCGTTTCATATGAAGCTCCACGTACAAGACAGACATATAGTGCTGTATTTATACAGGGAGTATTACTGATTAGTCCCTGAATTATTCATTAAAGACACCAGGTGGTAGAGGATACCCTTTCTAACCTCACTTAATAGAAAATACTAATTCCGAAGAAAGCCATCGAACTCTTCTCTTCTTGTTTGTTCAGTTAATAATTTCATCTCTCCTAGTGATTGGGCTTCATCATAAATCGAGGGCTTGTCATGCCCGAGGACGAAGATGGCAGAAATATTAACAGCTGGTATGCGAAGAGAAGCCTGATCTATCTCTGCTGTTCAGCAGGGGTTGGGAAGCCAGCTGTTTGGCTGAGGTACAGATCTGAATCCATACAGAGGAGATAAAAAAAAAAAAAAGCTGAAGGTCAGTCCTCATCCAGCAGAGCTTTGTCTTTGATGGTATGAAACTTTCTGCTGACTTTATGACGTTTGTTGACTTTTGCTAAGGGCTATGGTGTGATAATGTTCTCCATGTCAGATATGATGAAGATCCTCTAACGATACACCTTCTGTGAACATGTGACCTCTGTAGCCTTAGATTTCCGCTCCTGGTGGACAGACGTGGAACCCAGTGTGGTCTTCTAACCCATCCTCCACAAGGTTCATATTGCATATTGCACATTCCGAGATGCTTTTCTGCTCACCCCGGTTGTAAAGAGTGGTGATTTGAGTTACCTTAGACTTCCTGTCAGCTCAAATCTGTCTGGCCATTCTCCTCAGACCTCTCTTATCAGGGCAAGGTGTTTCTCCCACAGAAATGCCGCTCACTGGGTGTTTCTTGTTTTCCACACCATACTGCTTAATCTTTAGAGAAAGTTCTGTGTGAAAATTTCTGTATCAGGTTGTGAAATACTCAAACCAGCCCATGTGTCACCAACAACACTGTCAAAGTCACGGACGTTACTGTTTTCCTCATCATTCCGAGATTTTGTTTCTATTTTCCCCTCCGATTTTCTCCTGTAATTTAGTCTTGTCCATTTCCCACCCATCGGGATTTCTCCCGTGTCACACAAACGCTGCCGAACTGCTGCTCATGCAATGTCTGGGAGCAGTGGGGACAGCTATAGCATCACCTGGACCCCATTCTTATGTTTGATGCGAAAATGAACTGACTTGTAATTGAGTGTCTTTATCAAATGCATTGCTTCCACGTGATTGGCTGACTCTATAACTGCCTGAACTTGCAGCAGTAGTGAGATAATTTCTCCGTAAAATGGCATATTTGGGTGGGGAAAAAGGAAGATAAAAATAGAAAGGTGTTAAAATGTGAAAATGAAAACTAGGATCTGCTCACTAACAAGTTATTAATATTAACAGATTATCACATACCATCTAATCAGGGACATGAACCAACAAAGTTTTCTCTTTTCACCCAATTTTGCCTTAAGATTTTTATTATTTTTTTAAAAATAACTTTAATTTAGGCCCAGAAAACTAGCACTCCTACTTTCATAATGTAAAATGTAGAATGTAACCTGAGGAAACTAGGCAGCTGGAGTATCTGTAAGAAGAACACACGGGACATAATTCACCAGAGAGTCCTAAATAGGTCTGTTTGCTTTAGGGTTTGTCTCAGTCTGTGCTCTTAAGATAACAAAATAACCCAATGTGTAATTTCTCCTGAGCCAGTATATTGAGCTTAAATCCAAGTTGGTTTATTAAATCACTTTTATATAAAAGCAAGATTGTTTTCAAGCACTGTAGCGTAATTACTGTATAATTAATTGCTATGGGGCGTTAAACAAATAGAAAAGAGCTCCTGTTATGGCTGAATATCATGCTTTAAAAAAAAAAAATCAAATTCTTAAGCACGAACGCAGAGACCGAACCAAGCAGAATCATCCAGGTTATCTGCACAGCCCAGACGCAGTCCTTTTCTCTCTCTAGCTGAGCGTCTCGTCTCAGGCGGACGCCTGAAACACTGCTCCTGCGTCTGATGTGTAGCGAATATATCAGGGTTCATACAAGCTGTAAAATCTTTAACGTGATAAGATAAGGTCGAGGAGTAAAAAAAAAAAAAAAAGACGCAGATATGTGTCTCGGAGAAAATTTGACGTTTCAGCTTTACCTCTGCACTGCCACTGGAGACTCCTTCCAAAAACGTCGTTACTATGGAAACCATAATATATCAGAAAGAGCGCATTACTGTCAGAAACTACTGTCAGAGCTGCTGTTATAGAAAATGTAGTAGTAAGTAGTGAATCTTTCTGCTTCGTGGCATCTCGTGTCTAGTACATGCGATGCACTTTACTTTTATATAACGACTTTTTTTTAAGAATCAAATAAATATCATGGGAATGTAGAGTAAATGATTATTATTAGGAAAAAACCCTGTCCTACTGTTTCTGCTTCCTGCCTGTCTCTAAACACCGTTTTTAATCGTCATACAAGGAGTGTAGGACAGAAAGTGTGAAAGAAAAAAAAAAGGATAGGGTTGAAGATAACGGAGAACAGAGAAAGAAAACCGAAGAAAACAGAGAATCAGACGAGACCAGAGAAGGGGAGGAAAGCCTCGAGGAGGAAACAGACGAACCTTGTGATTATCTCCTCTGTTATTTGCTAATGCTTTGACCGCAATCTGCTTTAATTGTTACAGTTTGTAAACATGCGCGCAAACCATTAGGCCCCTGTCTAAAAAAAACGACTAGCTGCTAATTAACCGGATTCCAGTTCAAACAGAGTACAAAATATAGTCTTGTTTGTCGACCGTGAGCTCGTGTCTCTGGTTATATTGTATCTAGAGATGTAGAGCGTCCGTCCCATGGTAGCACTGTCACACGGTGCGAGGGAAGCGACCGTAATAAACAACGCCAGATCGTATATATGTGTCGTCTAACAGGGAGGGAAGAAATATCTGAGAGTTAAGCTCAGGAGTCGTGAATAAGCCCGATGTTTCCACCGAGCATCTCTATTTCCTTTATATGATTACGCAACGTCTGTTGAGAGAGTAATTGAATATGCAGAGGTATTACACAGAGATGAAGGCAGGAACGGGGTCACGTTTTGGGCAAATCCCTACACTCTGGTACTGACGAGATAGAAACACTTGATATTAATTATCTCAAACACCCCCACGTAAACAGAAATAAATACCGGTTCAGCCCACAAACAGAAACAGAGACAGAGTACGAGACAGAGAAAGAAAGAGAAAGAGAGAGAGATCTTGGAAGCAGCATTATTAGCTTTCAGGGGAAATACCGACCCTTTCAGGGTCTCAAGAGTAAGCTGTCAGCCATCTTAAAATGACGCGCAATGCAATGCTCTTTGGGACACAAGCAGAAGCAGATGGATTTCTGGGTAGGACAAAAGGTTCGAAATGCTGTTAGGACCATGAATACACACACCATGTTGTTTGTTACCGTTTCTAGCCGGTTCTTTAACCCTTAAGATCCTCGGCCCTGATTTAATAAGATAGTTAGCAGGTGTTTCGCAGGTGATTTACAATGAATGATCACATACAAAGGAAATCCATGAGGTTTCTGCACGTGCTCGTCGTCTCTGATATCCATGAAAGGATGTGAAATTTGCCACACTTGCTCAAAGTCGCAAAAGAACAATGCGACCATATGGCATTAAAGGTGGCGAGGCATGTAAAAAAACAACAACAAAAAAAAAAGGCCAGGAGTGTGCATTATGTTTAAAAAAAAAACGCTCTCTTCGGGTATTATATTTAAGGGTTCAAGCACCAAAGAAAGTCGAACCATTAAGAAAGCTCTGTGGGTGGAAAGTATATTATTTGAAAAATGTAAATGATACTATATTATATTAAATATGTTCATAATGGGGAAGTGGGGGTCGGGGAATTTAACGAGGAATTTATTTTACAGTTTAAGGTCTAATATACGTGATAGAGTTTATTCCATAATAGCAGCCCGGGTGGTAACGGTTATTATCTTACCTTCGCTTTGTTGATAGTGCAGTGCAGGGCGTTGTTCTCTTGATCATACAACAGGCTGAAGTCCAGAGTGCCAAGAGTGGCTGTGAAGAGAGAAGATATAAATGTTACCCATGCAGCTCTTTGGTACAGCTTTGTGAGCAAGCATTGATTTGAGGTTTCTGATCCGTGCTGGTCATACAGGCTATTACAGTACGGCAGAGTAGAAACGGTGCTCACACGCCACTGCTTGAGATTTGACAGACAGCAGGAATTGATGACCATAGCTCAGAACATAGGCGTTCTCTCTTTCTTTGACCTTCGAGGCAACGTTCTGCATTCACAAAGCGTGCCCGCCTCGGCCATTGAGAAAGTGCTCAAAACACGACGGTCAATAGTCTTGATCTGGCTCATGGCCCACGCTGTAGCTGCGAATGAGAGCTGGTGAAGAATGTAGCCTAGTGGGACCAGGTCCTGTGAACATGCTGTGCTTTCCCTTTCCGAACTGGGGTCTTTCTTCCAACACAGAGGCAGACTCAGATTCTTGTGCTTAAAAGCCTGACCTTAACCATACTATACTCTACTGTATAGAGCCGTATAGAGTCACCGTGTTCACGGTGGACTCCGGAGACTGCCCAGGTTACATTTTGTTATAGTGCTGGAACCCACTATTGTCAAAGTTATTATTATGTGTGGAAAGTTCAAATATTAAAAAGCTCTGTGGCTCCAATTGGACAAAATCTTACTCTACTGGGCTTCTGAGTGGTGCAACAGAAAAGCATTTGCCATCCATGCACTCTGGGTGGGAGGGAAGACTTTACTCTCTCATCCCTGTCAATCACAATGACACTAGCCAATCATGGGCATCTGAGAGGTCATGTACACTGAAGTACCAGAAAAACTGGTACACTTGGTAATACTCGGTAGGTCCCCCACGGGGATCTTGCACAGTCCTCATGCTGATGTTTGTTGAGGCCCCAGAATCGAATTCAATTCTGATGTTATTTGAAGCAGTGTCACACGCCTGTCACGTGAAATGAGTCGCCACACTGCTGTCGGTTTTGCTGGAATGCTTGTAGTCACGGTACAAAAATGTGAAAACCCAAACTTTACTTCTACCTCCGAAATGCTGTGACCCATCTCACGAGCTCCAACTATTAAACCGCTTTGAAAATCGCAAAATCGTGATAACTTGCCATTCTCACGCTGGAAACAGCTCTAGAAGCTTCCACAGATATCTGCTGCTTTATATACGCACTGGTGGATGCAACCGATGACGTGCATAGGTGGCATTGCTATGCATTTTGCACAGGCTCCAGTACCAGTTTTTTTGGTACTTCAGTGTATGTGGAAGAGGGCAGATAAGCCCTTTCGAATAGGTTTTATGCGTCTTGCAGGAAGCACGTCTTCGTCCCACCCTGCAGTAGCTTTGGTATGACGAGGGGAGTTAACTAATGGATTTTATACGTAGATATTTTAGACATAGTTCCTATTAAATACGTTCACGTAGAACAGGCCGCGGCAGTCTAAAACCGTGTGCGTCTGCATCGGAGATGTGAGGCATCAGAGATCGCTTTAAGGATCACGGCAGATTTTCCTACACTTGGAAAGTCTTATTCTTCGTTTTCATATTATAGGAAAACTTCATCTGAACAGACTCCAACCAGCTGCAAGGAAAATGAGAAAAAAAAAAAAACCAAAGAAGAAAAGAATCAGCTGCAGAACGAAAACGAGATCATTTCTGCTGACGCGTTTAATATTCTGAAGTCAGTAAGTCAGTAATATTAAGAGTGAGATGTACGACCCTTTGGGCAATTTAGTTGGACATGAGGAGTTGCTGTAATTTAAAAGCTCATCTATCAGGCACGGATTGCAGTTTTCTAGCTTACATAGCTATTTTCAAAACAACAAACACAGCCCTTGGTCATCCGTGCATTTGTATGTGTGTGTGTGTGTGTGTGTGTGTGTGTGTGTGTATGTATGTATATACAGGGGTTGGACAATGAAACTGAAACACCTGTCATTTTAGTGTGGGAGGTTTCATGGCTAAATTGGAC
>JAOVVH010000037.1:12330545-12351877 GCA_028566435.1 Scorpiodoras heckelii
ACACACACACACACACACACACACACACACACACACACACACACACACACACACACACACACACACACACTTGTCCAGTTCACCACACACTTTTTCATCACTCCGTAACGACTCTTTCACGACATCGTCAGTAATTGAATCGGGGCTGAAGGTACAGCGAGATGAAATAGATGGCTGGGTGCTGGACAGCAGAACTTTGAAAATGTCACTCTGCAGACATTCAGAGAGAGACGTGAATCACAGGCACTGTGCGCAGCAAAGATCACGAGCGGTGACATTTCTGTGCAAAGCATTACAGGCACAAACTGTTTCTGTAGATATTCTATAAGGAACAATAGCAGATTAGAGCCGAGTAGCTGGAAGTCAGGTGACACTGTATGTAAGAATTCCTCACGATTAGCAGAATGATGCTTTTGTAATGGACATTTTAAAGGGTAGCATTTGAATACACAAAAAAGGAAAGAAGGCAGGTCCGTCAAATGCCTTATGTGGTGATACAACTATAATTGTATATTTGGATATAATGAAGATGTCTCTAGAACTTGTCTGGAGTTTACCTAGTGCAAATGCAATTGATTGGACATGATTTAAGGCACACATTTGGGTCCAATTCACAATTCACAGTCATGTTAAACCTAAAACCATGGAGCAAAGAAATCCAGGGTATTCTCCAGAGACCTCTGTGGTCAAGTTCTGGGAAAAGGTTTAGCTAGAAGAACTAGCTTTCCTAGTCAAAGAGTCTTGTCTGATGAGACAAAAATAGACTTTGTTGTGCTAATGTCCAAGCATTATGTCTGGAGAAAATCAGGTATTACTATTTACATTGAAGCATGGTGGTGGAAGCATTAATGCTTTGGAGTTACTAATGAGCAGCAGTTATGGGTACACTGGTCAAAATTGAGGTGACGATGAATGTACTTGAAGAAAATCTCCCCCAAAATATACACAATTTCAGACTGACAGCATGCCAAGACAATGTTGGACTGGCTTGGGGCAAGTCTCTGATTGTCCTTAAATGGCAGAGCCAAAGCCCAGACTTGAACCACAAGGAATATCTGTGAGGAGACCTGGAAATAGAAATTTATATTTTAGATGCTCCCCATCATATCTCATTGAGCTTGAGAGGATCTTGCAGACAGAATGAAATTGAAGAGACAAATCCAGGTGCGCAAAGCGTGTAGAGCCGTACCCATGACTCAACTGCTGCCAAGGGTGCTTCTACAAAGTGGTCAATGAAGGGTCTGAATACTATATCTAAATGTGAGCTTTCAGTTTTGGATTTTGGGTTATCATTGGAATGGGTTATCATGGTGTGTAGATTTTAAATCAAAAGCATAACACAAAGTATGCAAAAAGGTGAAAGGGGTCTGTACACTAAAGTATCAGAAAAACTACTATACCAGTTAATAGTTGGTAGGTCCACCATGGGATCTTTTAGGGAATGTTGCACAGACCTCACATAGATGTTTGTTGAGCCCCCAGCATTGATTTCCGATGTTACTCGAGGTAGTGTTGAACATTTATTATGTGAAACGTTTCTTGCAAGGTTTTCCTCAGAGTTCTTGTAGTCCAGGTACACCCTTGAAATGCTCATACGTGAAAATCCAAACTTTCTGACCCATCTCACGAGCTCCAACTATCAAACTACATTGAAAATCGCAAAATCGTGATAATGTGCCATTCTCACAGCGGAAACAGCTCTATAAGCTTCCATAGATGTCTATTGCTTCATATACGCACTGGCGGACGCAATCAATGACGTGCATATGTGGCTTTGCTATGTATTTTCTGGTACTTCAGTGTATACTTCCCAAACCCACTGTATATTGATTCTATCTGATGCTGAAGGAAATATTCTGATATGCCTCTCTGAGGTGTGTGTATGTGCTCTACGCAGCACAAAGCTATCAAGCATCCCAAATGGTATATATTGATCTAGCTGCAACATTGTCGCCTCGCTGAGAACAACAGGTCCACCCACGCCATAAAGCACGACAGAACACTGGATAATAGCCAGAACTGCAGGGGGAGAACAGAGTACCGTGTACAGCAGAGCTATTCAATTTTATTTATTTATTTCTGAAGGGATGGACATATATTGGCTATATATAATTGCTCAATAAAAACAGTCAGTAGCCTACTCAACCTTAGAAGCCTTTAAACGTAGGACAGTCATTTAATCCTATCAGGCAGAAACTCACTGATTCACTCTTTTATTTTCCAAATAACTGTGCGGAAATGAAATATCAAGCTGTTATTCCGAAAAGCTTCGTTTTTGTGCATGAAGTTCAGCTCCTCTTTTTTTTTAAAGGACCTCAGTGTTAAACAATAACATCTGTTACACATACAGTGATGCAACAGAATAACAAACAGTGACTCACGATCATTCATTCATTAATCTTCATTAGCATCATGTATTTGTCCACACACTGGTGAGTCCTACTTGACAGTTAGATATCCCTACATTACAGCATCCATAAATTACTAACAGTTACCTAAAGGGTCTGAGAGTGAGAACATGTTTAAAGCTACAGAGTGATGAAAAATGTCAAACGTGGTCACTACAGGCATGAAAGAAGTCCATCTCCATGGTGACAGACAAGAGCTTGCAAGCAATTAGGAGCATGATAGAGTAAGCAAAGCAAATGGGACGTTTTAGGGGATTTTTTAAGCATTATTATTATTTGCAAGTTTGTATCATAACCCAATTGAGAAGTTAGAATCTAGAGAACTGGTAGCAACTAACAGGAGGTGCTGGTGTGTTTTTGCATATTTTTGTATTGTACTCTATGCAACTCAATTAGTTAAATTTGGTGCATGTGGATGTAGAGGTTACTATGAGTCCTAAAAATATGTATATGATAAAATGTTTTCAGACTATACATATGCCAGCCATGTAAAATGCAAACAGAAGATTTGCAAGGCATTTTAATAAACTTTGCCTTCCTTTCATGTTTTGTATCCACTCTCTATAAATAATGCACAGATTACATTAGTCCTTAGGATATAGGGGCCTATGATATATGTACATATTCACAATATTAAAAATGATGTTCAGCAATTTCTCCCATATTTGGACACTGAACTGCTTAAAATTGACTTTCCAAATACATAAAGGATTAAATAGGTATATGTGTATATAGGTAAATGTGTATATGTTCATTATATTAAAGATGATGTTCAAGTCCTTCATCAGCTAAGGTTGAAGATCTTGTAAACTTTTTATGGTACTTGTGTTTCTGCTTTAGACCTCATTGGCGTAAGGTGTGAGCACCCCTTAAATCGCCGCTTGCGGCTATATTTTTGTATCGTATTCAGATTCGGTTACTGTATATTGGATAAAAGCGAGAGAGGGAGCCCTCCGATGTGTCCTTTAATCCTAGTAATGGTTATAGTTCTAGCTAGTGTGCAACACATTAATGTTTCTGCCAAACTAATTTGACTATAATTAGATAATAAAATACCGTGAGATAAGGAAACAATGAGTACACCATCAGAAGCAACCAGGTTTTATGGTTTTATTCTCAACTCTATAAGCAAACTAGCTTTCCCTTATGTTTTTTTTTTTCACTAGCTAGCTAATGTTAGGTTATTCCTTCATTTTTTCCCCCCCTTATCCATGTCTATATATGTGGAAGAATTGTGCAGCATGACAATGTTATGATATTGTTTCTAGCAGAAGTTTTAAAAATGGCAGATTTTACATCAGGTTCACAGGGAGGTCAGTTACCCAGAGGTCTCCGAGTGGTTCACTGATCAGGAAAGGGCAGACTCTGAATTGCTCTCTGGGTAAATTGCATTGCCTGCTTGAAAATAGAGACATTAAATAAACATGTTTCGTGCCACAGTATGACTGAGAAAGAAAAGGAGAAAGACACAACTGGGGAAAAGGGCTGTTAAATACTTAAGGGAGAGTTGCTGATAAAAATGCTCCGGATAAAATATATCATTAAATACTGTTTTTGGTCTTAATTAATCATCAGTCAAGGACATCTGTTCGATTTACGACAAGTTTCCCTTCCGCTAAGAACAAACAGTAGCACAGTACACCCACAGAACAGAAGCCTGCGTGAGCAGCTCAGCAAACACATGTGGAACTGTTGCTTCAAACAAATCACAGATGCCACCATTTGAAACGAGGAAGCACGGGGAATAGAGAAAATTGCCACAGTAAGGTTAAACAATTATCTTGATTTTCTTTGATCTTTGATCTAAATTTCCTATTCATTTGAACACAAATGAAGAAAACAAATCATTAGCCGTATGATAACATGATTAACAAGAAGTCGGAGAAAATATTCAAATGTATGATGAAAAGGCACAGTGAGTGGTTCACTCGAGCGCACATCCATTCAGATACTTGTTGCTATGCAGGTCACATGACATCGACCATGTGACAGACAGGCTCGTATCGATTTGTCCTTTTTGATGTACCGGCTATACCGTGACATGCTCAGAAAAGCACATCGAGGGAAATGACATTCTAAATGACATTACAGCTCAGATAAAGTGGGTATCTGCTGATGTCTGAGTGTCGGATATCTTTTGTGCACTTTTCTGGCCACGAGTTTCAGGATCTTCTGGCAATCTTACTGGCACTTTGCGTGGTTGTTTCCTGCATTTGATTATACCATATTGTATTATACATAGCAGATTCAAACACTATGCAAATGCTAACACTATTAGTCCACGCTCTTTTGCATTGCATGTCATACAATTTAAAGGTTCTTAGTTTTCCAAATGGTCATACTAAGCACCCTGTCTGAAAGGGAATCGTTCCGTCAATCATGGCTCTACATAGAACCCCTAGAAAAAGCCCAGACTTTCAAAGGGTGTACATGTTTTGTTTAATTATTTATTTTTATTATTAGGTTGTTCTACCATGCCATTACGCGCCGACAGAGGGAAAAATCAAGAACTGCAAAACAACAAAACAAAGGAAAACAACAAGACGTTAATTAAGCCTAACTAGAACCAGCAGTTCTGCAGGAAAGATGGCCAAACAAAAACACCTTATAAATAAATGACATACAGAGCAGAATCAAAGCGGAAAGCCATCCTAGCTAGACTTAGTGAAAATGCTTTCGTGCATGTAATGATGGGCACACCAATTTCCCTACATTATGAATCATTACCTATAATCACCGTCACTCTAGAGCTCTTACTGACTATGCTGTATGTGCCCAGAAACATGTAAAACCCTATATTTTCCATCACCTTAAATGCAGGTCACATGCTAAATACAGGAGTGGAAAGGAGTATCCCAGTGCACTTGAGTCCAATACATGCCCTGAGGCAGGCAAGTCAAGGTAAGAATGATGGCCACCCATTTGCCCTTGATAGGTTGGTGATGCATGTGCAGCAATAACTACTTGTACAAACACTGAGTGGCTAACTCCTGAGCCTTATTGTATGTTTGAGGGTTTTAGTGTTATTACATGTAAATCAGTGGCCCTATTCTGAATATTCATTACAATTATGGCTCAAAGACAATTCCAGCAATAGATAGCTTGTTAGCTAATACATCATGATGTAGGAGTATTATCTGTGGGTTTTTTTCTTCTTCTGGACTGACTCCAGGACTGGATTTTATCCCACTCACCCTTACAAATGCAGTCCAAGCTCCATTAGACATGGATCACTGTGCACCATCACTGTGTACAGCCCTCTTCAGGTCATTCAGATCTGACTTCTCACTGGCCATTCCAAGACTATGATCTTCATTTTCTGAAGCCATTCCTTGGATGACGTTGACGTGTGCTTTTGCGGTTATCATGTCGGAAGGTGAAATTCCTCTTTATCTTTTGCTTTCTGACACTGCCAAACAGGTCTCTTGGACTACTTGGAGGTAGTCATTATCCCATTTGCTGAAAAAAAGCAGCCTCAAAGCACAATGCTGCCACCACCGTGGTTCACAGAACATATGGTGTGTAGACTTTTTATATCTACTACTTTAGAAAAACGGTGTACTGCCATATTCAGGTCCTTCCACTGGTTTTCTACAGAATCAATATCTGACATCTCACTGGCCATTCCAAGACTTTGAATGTCCTTTTCTGAAGCCATTGCTTGGTTAATACTGATCTGTGCTTTTGCATTTATCATCTTGCAAGGTGATATTCCTCTTTTGCTTATCTTTTGCTTTCTGGCATTGGCAAAAATGTCTTGTGCCAAAATAGACTGATATCTGGAGCTAGTCATTATTCCATTTGCTGAAAAGAAGCAGCCTCAGAGCACAACGCTACCATCACCGTGCTTCATAGGATATATTCTGTCCAGACTTTTTATATCTATTATTTTAGAAAAACAAGCCTGCTTGAGAAAGTGTGTCAAGGCAACACAAACGGATGCCTGCTAAAACGATAAAGTTATGTTGCTCCTCAAAGCTAAAAGATGAGTGAATAATTCTGAGAGTACTGTTGAAATAACATTTGTGGGTAAAGCAAATACAAAACTTATCAACAGAATGGCTGGTGACTCCGTGCACAAAATTTTGAGAAAGAAGGCTATGAAGATACATACGCCTTTGGCATGAAAGACCAATTATTCACTTTTTTCAAGGATTTGAAAAAACGTATCTTGACGTTCTACACAATTTTACAGCTTATTCTGAGGAATGTGCATGAAAATGGTTTGGACGAAATCAAACAAAAAAGTTTATAATTCTTTGATATAGTGAGATGGTGGCAAAGAGAGTCACAATTACAAGAAAATATATATCACAAAATATACTGCTTTTGCACTCACTAAATACCCATGCATGACTTTCTGTGCATTCAGATCTACTAGCTCATTAATGTCCAATTCTGTGTTCATTTCACATTACAGGTTCACTGGTGCTGCCTGATGCAATTTCTGGTAACTTTGAGAATGTGTCTGGAGTAAGAACATAGGGGCTAAAACTATATATTACACTGCTATTGAGTTATAATGAATATGAGTTCAACTCTGCTTTCATAGCAAAAGACAAGGACAAGTACAGGTCATATAAAATGGCCTGTGGTTCATCATTGGTCACCATTCAGCTGATTAACAAAAAAACAAAACAGAAAAACAAACTTGGACACAGTGTGTGTGTGTGTGTGTGTGTGTGTGTGTGTTAGGGGCTTTAAAAAACAGCCTTGGACAACGTCTGATTTGAATTGCCATCTGAAAGTGAACCTGCGGAGAAGGTAATGCTGGCTCTAGAAGCACTTCAGTTGATGGCGCTGGAGAGTGTGGGGCCATTACTACAGCCTGCTGTGCAATACAGGGCCCATAATAACCCAGCTCAGGAGGGGAGCTTTTTATGTGCACCTGCAGTACAAACGCTCATTTTTTACTACCCGCAAATATAAATTTGCAGAGCGAATTTCCAGGCAGCATTGACGCCTATTTACAGAAACGTATGTTGATCGATGTTCTGCTGTTATTTCATTGCGCATCGTTTAGTTATTATTGAATAGTTTTACAGTTAGTGCTTTCTTGGGTACTGAAAGTTAAATAAAAAGCTAAGGAAATCACTTCAGTGTCATTTGAAATACATCTACTGAATAAAATTGAATAAAATTAAATTGAATAGAACAGGAAGATATGAAATCAGCTTCGGAATTAACGTCATCTCCCTTGACCAAAACGAAATCTCTGTAATGCTTGATGTGAATGCTTGAGGAGGACACCGAGAACACTCCCGAATACAGAACCTCTCCGGCTTGTACAGGGTCCTAGTGCGTGTCCTACAGGCGCTCCTCTTCAGCTTACCCCACTGGGGACTGGATTGCACATGTCAAAAGCTTGATTTTTATGGACACTCAAGCATGCTCAGTGTCTTTGGTCTTGCTGGAAGACAGAAGTCCCAGATCCGTGGCCCAGGTGCAACTTCTTGGCAGAGGAAGCCAGATTTTCATATGAAAAAAACATTTTTCATGGAGTCCATGTTGCCATGGACTTTCAAGGTCACAGATCTGCCATCAGCACCCTTGTGTTTATGCCAACAATGAATGATGAGTTGGCAAAAAGCTCATTTTTGTCTTAAAACCTGATTCCAATGGCATCTAGTGAACCCCAGGTTTGTATTTGGATGAAATATAAAGATTTCTGGAACGAATGCAAAATAGTTTATTGGCATTATTGTTGTGTCTGACTGTAGATTTGGAAACATGGTGAATCTCCAACTGTGATCCTTAGAAAATTTTTTGCATGTCTAACCAGTGGTGGGGACTAAAATACATTTGTGTCCTCATCCAGGCATCTTCTTTCCAGTGCTGGTTGTCTTTTTTTTACATATATTACCTGATTTATGATGGACATCCTTTTGTCTTATTGCATTTCTGTATCCTGTAATGTGCTGATTAAAAGGGAATTTGGCCCTGGCTCAGTATCGTTCTTATTTCTCTAAGTCACAGATATCCACGTTTATGTTTCTAGATACTGAGGTCAACTTAAAAAATGAAAAATGTATGAGCCCAAGCTTCAGCTACATTTTGTTTTTGGACATTTTGTTCTCCGACAACTGCTATTATAACATTTCATCCTATCGGGTTCAGGAGTCTGAGTCCATGGCTCAAGGCTTGATAACCGACTTCTTTAACCAAGAAAGAGGATTGATGCGGTGAGTCAAACCCAGGCAGCCTTAAGGACACACGCTGGCATATGATCTGTATGTTGCACTCCTTGTAGAAGCTGACTAATCATTATGACCAGGTCTGGCAGGGATGCTGCATTGACAGCCTTCTTTTTAAAAAAAAAAAAAAAGTTGGCCAGTCCATTTAATTTAAAGCCCTTCTTTTATCACCCCAAAAACCATTCTGATAATTGGCACAGGCAGGACTGGTTTCAGATTAAGAGAGCCGCTTTCTCTGATAGTGCTACAAATCCTGGCTAGAAGTCTTGTTTGTTGGAAGTTAAGCCTAGAAAATGCAACCTAAACAAAACTAGTTCTAAAATGATTGATTTGGAGTCTTTATATACATATTATACATACTTATTGTTAGTACATTACATTATAAATTGCTTGGCAAGTATTGCTTTGGCGTTATTGCTACCCAGAACGTCTACATTTCTCATAAAAATCTGCTTAATGGTTAGATTGCTTTGTGTGGATCTGAGAGATTAATTAGAAATTGTAAAAAAAAAAAAAAAAAACCTGCTTAGACAAAAACCCTGCTGCCTCTCCAATCCATAAACCATCTGTCCTGGCACTCATGCTCGATTAATGTCATCGCAAAATTGTCAACATTGTTATTTTTCGCATTTATACACCAAAACAGGAGGCAAAAAACACCTGCTGAAGCAATTATATAATAATATAATAATGACAAGCTGTTTCCAAATACCAGTTCTCATTCAATTCAATTCAATTCTCTTTGCTTTTCAGAAAACAGGAGAGTTCCACTGGAGAGGAACTGGACTCAAATGCAGTGAAGGATCATCCATATACAGTTAGGCCCAGAAATATTTGGACAGTGACAAGTTTTGGCATTTTAGCTGTTTGCCAAAACATATTCAAGATACAGTTATATAATCAATATGGGCATAAAGTGCAGACTCTCGGCTTTAATCTGACGGTATTCACATCCTAACTGGAGGAAGGGTTTAGGAATTACAGATCTTTTACAGATGTAGCTGCCTCTTTTTCAAGAGACCAAAGGTAATTGGACAATTATATCAAAAGCTATTTAATGGGCTGCATGGGCTATTCCCTCATTAATCCAGCATCAATTAAGCAGGGAAAAGGTCTGGAGTTGATTCCAAGTGTGTCATGTCCATTTAGAAGCTGTTGCTGTGAACCGACAACATGCGGTCATAGGAGCTTCAATGGAAGTGAGACAGACCATCATTAGGCTGAAAAAAAGAAGAAATCCATCAGAGAGATAGCAGAAATGCAAACTCTAGCAGAAATGTAAGAGTTTGGTACATTCTGGGGGAAAAAGAGCACACTGGTGAGTTCGGAAACTCAAACAGGCCTGGACATCCACGGAAGACAACAGAGGAGGATGATCACAGAATCCTTTCCATGGTGAAGAAAAACCCCTTCATAACAACCACCCAAGTGAAGAACACTCTCCAGGAAGTAGCTGTATCAGTATCTAAATCTACCATAAAGAGAACACTTCATGAGAGCAAATACAGAGGGTTCACCACAAGGTGCAAACCATTAATCAGTCTCAAAAATAGAAAGGCCAGATTAGACTTTGCCAAAAAACATCTAAAGAAGCCAGCTCAGTTCTGTAACATTATTCTTTGGACAGATGAAACTAAGATCAACCAGGACCAGAATGATGGGAAGAAGAAATTATGGAGAAGGCTTGGAATGGCTCATGTTCCAAGCACATCACATCTTCTGTAAAACATGGTGGAGGCAGTGTGATGGCATGAACATGCATGGCTTCCAATGGCACTGGGAAACATACTGCGAAAGCAACCCAGGAGTTATTTAAGGCAAAGAATATTCTGCAATGGCCGAGTCAATCACCAGATCTCAACCTGATTGAGCATGCATTGCAAGCAACAACTGAAGACAGCTGCAGTAAAGGCCTGCCAAAGCATCACAAAGAAGGAAACCCAGCGTATGGTGATGTCCCCGGGTTCCAGAATTCAGGCAGTTATTGCGTGCAAAGGATTCTCAACGAAGTATTAAAAAATAACATTTTATTTATGGTAATGTTAATTTGTCCAATTACTTTTGAGCCCCTGAAATGAAGAGGCTTTGTAGAAAAATGGTTGCAATTCCTAAACATTTCATAGGATATTTTTGTTCAACCCCTTGAATTAAACCTGAAAGTCTACACTTCAATTGCATTTCAGTTGTTTCATTTCAAATCCAATGTGGTGGCAGGCAGAGCCCAAATCATGAAGATTGTTTCACTGTCCAAATATTTCTGGGCCTAACTGTATATCAGGTGTTCAACTGTTCAAATGTTAATCCTCATAAAGATAAGATGAAATACTAATCAACTTCTTTGAGTGACCAACAATATAACAGATATAAGACATGGATGTTGCACCTGGGAAACGCTAATAAAGGCCCACTGGGGCGGGATTCATGCTGCCCCAAGCTCACTCCATGAACATTTTCGCTAGAAGACATTTGCCAGGGTCACAGTTTTTATTTCCAGAAATGCACTGATCTTTCTAATGCAAAAAAGTCTGAGAAAAGACAAATTTTACAGACATTTTACAGCTAGAAACACATTTTAGCTGGTGTCTTTATCTAAGAACTACTCCAGGACAAGTATATTGCCAAGGCAACCCTGAGGCTTTAAGGACTGGCCTACTGACCTCTTTATACTATGCAGGATTATTTCAACACCTTGTAAAGTGATACTCATGGCACAGATCCAAGCATGAGCCCATGGCATTATCTTACATAAGATCACTAATGCGCACCGATTTGCACATTTCTCATTTTGACATCCGGGTCAGGTGGAAGGTCAGAATTAATGGTAAAGGCAAGAGTGATGCTTATTGATTGTGCTTCGGTGTTGACGCTTCGCTAAAGACTGAGCATCGGCATATCTCACAGCAATGAGGAATTCAAATGGCTGCAACAGCTTTCAATCTGGGGGAAAAGTAAAACTTTTCATACATACAGAACCGAGCAAAAGAAGCTGCACATTTAATATCATCTGTAAAACCTCATAATCCAATGTCCTTTTCATTGAAAGTAATTAAAATTTTTTTGTAAAACATGGCATGCAGCGTGCAGTATTAAGCATTATTAAGTCAAACTGAAGAGCTTGCTTCTCGTCCTTGCTTGTGTTTGCTCTGGCAAGTGGATTTCAACCGAACAAGATGTAATGAGGCTTCATTAAGGATTCCAGCTAATTCAGAAAAATAACAAAAAATGCTAATTATTCTCAAGCTAGTGCGGCTAAAATGTTACGCTATCTTGATGCTTGACTGTAAAGTAACTGACATAACACAAACTAGAGTAATCAAGGTATTTGCTAGACCAAGTCAAGCTAGGCAAAACCATACAGCAAGACTGACAGTCAGATTAATAAAGATTAATTACACTAAAGCTATGAACAGTGTTTAGCTATCAGAAAGACTTCTGAGTCCTTCATTTGGACGCCAAGAGCGCTGCTCATTTCCGATTGGTCAGAAAGTGTACATTATTCGTGTCTAACAGCACAGATAGTTCTGGTTGTACTATGAATGACAGGTTAATACTAACAGGCTCGTTCTAATATGTTATTGTTTCTACTGTAACACACACAAGGACTTGTACAGCAGACGCTCCAAATAAGTCTAATAATAAATGGATTTAAAAATGTGGTGTTGTTTAGCAAAGTAATTCATTTATATAATCACTGATGTGGTGATTTTTTTTGTTGTTGTTGTTGTAGTTAGGAGACATTTATTTAACATTTATGGAAGGTTGTAAGTGCTCTCGGTCTCGGACACACTTTCCATTTTCTCAGTGAAATGACAGGCTGTGCTTTTAGTGTGTGTGTGCGAAAGAGAGAGAGAGAGAGAGAGAGAGAGAAAGAGAGAGAAACTGGCTCAGGAGGGAAGGACTGTTTATCGCAGCTATAACAGTACTGAGAGGAGAAACTTGTCTCTTGGATGTTTCACATCATCAAATCTAAACATAAAGCATTACAATGCGCAATATATCTTTCTTTAAAAATTTAGCATTGCTATCGTCGGGAAATGGCTGTGGGATAAGTGGAATAACACATTCCAGACTGTGCAGTTATATGGAAATAATGCACTTTGGGGGATAGCGGCAATCGGCTTGCGCGTTGTACTGTATCACACCACCCCGGAATGCATTATGTCCGTATAACAGCATAGTCTGACGTGTGTAAGTCCTTACTTCATTATCCACCGAACCCTTAAAGAGCGCTTAAAGAACCCTTAAAGTGAGGTTGTAATGACAAGCTGAAGATGGGAAAACTACTAAAATTGTCTCGCTGGATCTTTCTGACCTTAAGAAAGAAGTAGTAGCTCAGTTTACTGAACCCGTGGTGTTGGTTTTTTTGTTGAATTTTACACTGCTGCCCATCCTCTCCTGTAACTCACGAGGGAATCTGAATTGTCACAATGTACTAGCCGGGGGCTGACAACCTGTAAGTACCAAAGTGAGTTAGATTAGCAGGTCCGAGAGATGCTTATCGAGAGCTACTCTGTGGCTGTTATGTAATTAAAGAAGGACTGGACCCTTACAGTAGGCCATTCCAGGAAAGCAGAATGAAACCTGTATAAAGAGAGTGGGTAGAGAGGTCAGAAGAGTGAGTCCGTCTAAACTCAGCTAAACATTTGTACGGTGGCATGGAGACACGCCATGTAATAATAATAATGAATGATAATTGAAAGTCTCCAGAATGTCTACGAGATGTTGGTTCAACTGCCCAGTTTTGATGATCCTGTACAGACCCATCCTTTTCCTGGCTGACCAGAGTAGACTCCGATATGGCTTTTGATCTCGCAGTCTGTCTGCCTCAAGGTCCAATGTGGTGTGCATTCTGAGATGCTTTTCTGCTCAGCATGGTTGTAAAGATTGGTTATCTGCATTATCCTTTCCCTTCTGTCAGCGTGAACCAGTTCAGACTAGTGCATTAAACATTACAATGTGTACTGCAACACCGCAAAGGAAAAAAGCCTGCAGGAAGGGCAAATGTCTCTTGTGACAATATAGTGAAATAGGTGCAGGACATCACTGCTGTCAGTGAAAGCAACACTGTGGACATGGGCATTTTGCCAAGAGAGAGTTTTTTTTTTTTTTTTTTTAACAGTTTACAACACTGTGTTCTGACAAGCACTGAAACAAGCCTGTCAAATTCTTGTTGGTTCTACAGAAGCTGTGCGTGTGCTTGATTATTGGAGATGACAGACAGATAGAGACCAACAGAAGAAGAAAGAGGATAAAAGTGTGAGGGAGGGAATATAATCTGGAGATTAAGTGCCACAAATGGGATTCCGTCTGCCACTCACATTTAACACCGTCCATCTGCCCATCTGCCATGGTACTGATTTTGAACTTGGCAGCTTTGCAGCATACATCTAAACATTTTTTTTTAAATAATCATTTGTCTTTTTGACACCTTTATGAAACCTTGATTGGTTCTAGAGAAATGCTATTATGGTATTTTTACCTGATTTTTAATTATTTAAATAGTATTAAGGTAAGTAATCTGACCATACGTATATTATTATTATTATTATTTGGTAATCTATTTAACCATTTCTTTGAGAGCTGAAGTATGTGGAGCTCTGCTTCACAGTCTCTGTGCTCTAGAGCTTCCAGTAACAGTTAAATGATGATTAAAGTGGTCATTGAACAAGCCATGGATGGCACTTCAGTTTGCTGTTTAACAAACTGTGCTTAAATAAATTTACCAGTATAGAGTATAGAGGTACAGAGGTATTATCTTCCTGGAATCTGAGAAAAAGAGCTCCTTTAAAACGGCCTCGTATGTATTTATTGGCTGTTATAAAACCATGCAAAGCAAACATTGGATCTATTAATACCTAACAGTTGGCATTGTGGGTTGAAAGCATCCACTGGCTTCCTCCAAACATAAATCTGTCCAATATAGAGAATGTTGACAAGTTGTACATATTTGGCTTTTGACACGAAAAATTTCTGATTGGCTGGTCTGCCATGAATTTCAGTTTTGTGAAGCTCATCATGTAGAGTTTGTGTTGAAATTGGTTCATAAAGATGTTCAGTCAATTCTGGGGTTATTTTTGAGGTCATACTTGTACAGCACTTTCTGGAAAGTATCAGTCTGTCCCTGCTCATGAGTGACCACTGTTTCTCTTTGCTGATGTAGTCTGCCCATGTTTGACATAAACTGCCATGACTTTTGAAACAGTTTCCTTAAAGATCCCCATTCAACTACATGTACATGTAACTACATAGTGCTGCATAAGGTGAGAGAAAGAACAATGAAGTCAATCCAGTGAAGTACCATATCGCTAAATTTGTTGCTTAAGCGGTTCTTGAGATATTGAAATATGTCAGTTGTGGTGCCCCCAGGGACACAAATCGAACAAAATTTGGTGTGTGTCTAAAGAATGTGGAAGCGAACCAGGGTGTGAAATTTCATGAAGTTTCAGCCTGTACATCCCAAGATATTGGCTATCGAATCAAGTGCTAGATTTTTGCTCCATAAATAAAAAAATGAGATAGGGTAATGCACCTCCTAGAGACTTGTCATAAAATTGTTTGTTTGATGGTTTATTTAACATCACTTCAGTATCTATGGCTGTTCATGACAGGAACAAGGTTATATCGATCATGGGGAATTTTGTATCTCCAACTCAACGAACTTGCATGTCTTTGTGGAGGACATGCAGACTCCACAAAGGGGGGACCTAGACCATTCTACCTGGGATAGAGCCCAGGACCTTCTCCTTGTCAGGCGACAGTGCTATCCACTGAGCCACCCCACTACTTCATAAAAGTTCATAACTTTAGGCAAAATGCTACTGCCCAAAAATTGCTTTGAGCCCCAATTCAGGGGGTGCTAGCATGAAGGGCAACACACACCTAGTGACACAAACCTTATATTCTGTATCAGACATGTTGGGCTACGAGCACACCAAGTTCCATTTGGATTGGTGAACCCTAAGTATGTGATATAATCGAGGAAATGTTGGTGAAGGAAAAATTGGAAGATGAAGAGAAACCTATAACCATCAGCGCTGCTGTGGCAATCATAATAATTTTCCAGCTTACGTAATGGATGTTTGGCATCTTTGGAGCTCACCTGTGTTTGTTATTGTACTTGTAGCTCCTTTAACGTCAAAGACTTTTTAATTGTGTCTTTTTTCACTAATTTCAATTAGCGAATCTAGTTTCATTCTTGAACTTTGCTTTGTCATTTCTGAGTGCACTCCTAGGAAAAAAGCTACTTTGAGACCCCAAGCTATATAAATCTTATTCTCATTGAATCAATTAGGCTGTAAAAAGTGGCATACAGTAGACAATGTATCTGCATGAGAGGCTTATCTCCCGACAGTGAAATAGGAAGGTGATGCAGGTTGACTCAATTATTCCTACCCTGAGGCAGAACTTACTACAGTGACTCAAAATGAATCATAGCCTCGCTGCCCGTCTTGCAGAACAGTAGCTCTAAGCCTCTCTCTCTATATATATTTGCATGCTGTTGAGAGAAAATGTGGAAAACAAGAACAAAAACAAAGGGCAAACCTGATTCTTTCACCATTTGCTTGGGATCATCGCCCACTGATTATGTCCACATCCAGCTCACGGACTGCCACATATACAGAGAAATGAACTGTCACACTGCCATTAGGACAACAACGGAGGCATATTGCTGCACCGTAATTACTGTTTTGAAAAATAGATCTAGCTTTCTGTCTGAGCCTCGCCAAACATGACATGCTGATAATGTGCACCAACCAAAACATCATGTCAACTGGATATTCGCGAGAACAAAAAAAAAAACCCTTGTCATTACGGCTATAAGTGCGCCAATAATCTTTGGGGACTTTCGATACTTTTCTGGTGGATGAAGCAGGAATTTCTCCATGTTTTCCTTTAGGTTTCTGGAACACAGTGAGATGTTGCTAACAGAGGTGTTTGTTTATGTCACATCACAGTATTGAGTGAAGCCCTGGGTTGTTGTGGATCTACTGAGATGTCTGGAGTGCAGAAGGTGCACAGGTTTTTCACAAGAGCGTGATCGATACCTGTTGATGATCTAGGCCTGTCATTGATTGTGTTTTCTACAGTTCGTTCTCGCTGATATCATTTCAGTGTCACTGTCAATATGCAAGAGCCACAAGTGGCCCTAGTTAGGAGACACATGATAGCAGATATTAATGAAAAAAAGACAACTTTTCCTCTCACCTTCACTTTTTTACACATTTTTTTATCCATATTCCTGTGAACGACCTTCTGGCACATACAAAAATACAGACATTTCAGTAAAAGGGCTTTTGTGACTGTATCGGCAGAGTGATTCAGTGCTCTATAGACAGTGCAATGCTGAATAAAATGCAACAGCCCTACTATAGAGCAATTGATGTTTCAGAGGAAGAGAAGAAGAGAAAGCTACAGAACTGTACACACAGTTCCTATCAAAAGATTCCCAGAACTACGAGAACTATACTAGAGTGACTGGATTTACAAAAGATAAATGATTTGATACACTCACCAGCCAGTTTATTCATGCTAAATCTTGCAACTGTCCAGTCTGCCAGTCATGTTGTGGCACTGCGATGCATAAAATCATCCACATACAGGACGGGAGTTTCCGAAAATATTTACATCAGACATCAAAATGGGGAAAGATCCCACGGTTGTCGGAGCCAGATGGGTTTAAAAAAAAGATCCTGGGATTCTTTTCTTTTTTTGTGTTGACACAGAATGGTGCCGAAAACAAAAAAAACATCATCTCACCTGGTCTTTCAATTTGTCCAGTTTTGGTAAACCTGTGTCCAGTGTAGCATCAGATTCCTGTTTCTTGTAATCGGAGATGCTTTTCTGCTCACCACATTTGTAAAGAATGATTATTTGTTTGGCCATTCGGTTTCTCCCAACATAGCTGCTTTCTTTCTGGAAGAGTATCTCTGTATTTCTTTAAGTCTTCTGGCAAAGAAAAAAGTGGTGGATTCCAAAATGTGGGTGTTATAAAGTAAAGTGAAATATGGAAGCAATATCGTGAACAGACAGCCGACGAGAAAGGGCGAAGATTAAATGAGAAGCAGCATTATTCATCTCTCTTTGAATATAATGAAGATTCAATAAACCCTCATATCATTCAGTAACGTTTTCAAGCCAAAAGAAATCCCCCTTTTCACTACATGCCAGACAGTTCGCTGTTCTCCCCAGACAGCCTATTTAGTAGGGGGAAAAAAATGGAGGTGCAGCACAAACAGGACCACAGGAGCATCTCGGTCTCCCTCCCCAGCTGTCAGGCTCTTTGACAGCAGCTGCCTAGGAGACGCAGTGGGTCAAACTAAATAGCAGACTGACGGCTCAGCTGTAAGACGCAACGAGGAGAGATGGAGGAGCAGCAGAGTGTGGAGACGTGACCTCGGTTCGGGATGGTGGCTTTTCGTGTGGCGTGGGTGTATATGGGGAGAATGCAGTTAGTGATGGACTTCGATAGAAAAGATCCAGAAACAGAGATGCTATCAATTTGTTCGCAGTTATGCTAATAAGCCGTACAGCAGAGCGCGCCTGAATTCGCAAATCAGAATAATCAGAAGGTGATCATATTTCTTCCAACAGCAGCACTGACAGTAGTGCCGATAAATGTTAATAATACTCGCATAATGATGCATAGATGCAATGATGCATGATGAGGGCTGACAGGATTCTCTTATGCCTCCCTGTGATGCAGCAAGAGGAGCAGTTTGAAAAGATGCGTTTGGACAGGAAACATAGGAACACATAACTTTTATGTAACTATCGTGAAATAAGGATGAGCTGGTTGGTGACTGAGAACTAGGGAGAAGAAAGATAGAAAAAAAAATGCAGCAATTAGCAATTCCAGCAGCCACTATTTTTGTTCTGTTGCTATTCACTGAATTAATACGAAACGGAAAACATGAAAATCTATTACAGGCAGAATCCGAGAGAAAAAAACAAATTATGAGAGCAAAATGCTAATCTAATAATTTCCCCATCAAATTAGCGCCTGGATGTAAAACAATGAGTCACACCACACGCTGTGTTTCACTGGGCCAGCGGAACACTGGTAATGATAAGGAGTGAGAGTAATAATAATAATAATAATAATAATAATAACAGAAACGATGGAACGGCAAAAGATGTGCTGCTTTGTACTGACCAGTCAAATTACAGGCTATTATGGCAGTTTGCAAAGGTCATGCTGATCATTTGGATCCCCTTCACTTGATTTTCTTCTCTCTCGACTATTAATTTGCATATCTACACTTCCCACCAAAAAAAAAACCCCCAAAAAACCGCCATTCATCCGGCTATAATTAAATGACCGTTTATCACAGGCAGGCAGACACCACTGACTTCACTGACTTTGGACTTCCCTCTCTTGTTTAATCTGGCTGGGGCTTTTTAATACGAAACTTTCCCAAGAGGTGAGGAGAGCATGATGGACAAAAAAATTGGATAGATATTTTTTGTGCTTTTAGACACACCGATCAGCCATAACATTGAAACTACCTGTACCACTTGTACCACCAAAACAACTCGTCCCATCCAGACATGGACTCCATAAGACCTCTGAAGATGTGGCGTGGTATCTGGCACTAATACATTAGCAGCAGATGCTTTAAATCCTGCAAGTTGTGAACTGGGGCCTCCATGTACCAGATTTGTTTGTCCAACACATCACAAGTTCTGGGGAACTAATAGGCCAAGTTAAACCTTGAACCTCTTGTGATGCTCCTCAAACCGTTCTTGAACAATTTTTGCAGTGTAGCAGGGGGCATCATCCTGCTGAAAGAGTCCACTGCCATTAGGGATACCGTTACCATGCAGGGGTGTAATTGGTCTGCAACAATGTTTGGGTAGGTGCTACATGTGAAAGTAACATCCACACGAATGCCAGAACCCAAGGTTTATGAGCAGAACATTGCCCAGAGCATCACACTGCATGAGGAACTTCCTAAAAAATATAAGAGATAACAGAGTGGAACTAAATGATAAATTAACCTGGGCAGTGAGTGGAAGCGACGACATAGATCAATTGTCATTAAGGTGCTTGTGGGAATTTGTGGCTCGGTGGCAGCCAAGAAATGACATGCAAAGCTCAGGGGTTACAGAAGAGCAAGACTGATGATTGGAGTGAGAAGGCGCTCTGTGGCCTTAACGCTTGCATCTTAATGAGGCCAGGCCAAATCGTTCGAGATCGATATGATTCAGTTCCTGCTCACAGATGATTTGGTTCATGCTGATCAATTTAAACTGTGGGATTGCAAATCCCCAAGTTAACCCATCACACCTCAGATTCCTCACTTCCTTTGCTATTATCCTTTTTCTTTCATTCTGGAGTTAACTACAACCAGAATGATCAAAACATGATTTTCCACCACACAGGACATTTTTATGACTATAGATAATGTGTGCAAACTCACACACAGTGAATATCAAAACCAGGATTCCTGCAGCAACACATGGGTGCGCAGGCTCTCGTCTCGTTACCATGGCTACATACGGAATGCTAGCCGTCTCATGCTAGTGAGAGACAGACTGCAAACGAAGTGATTACTTTTATCAGGGCCTCCATCAAATGTGCTTTATCTAATCGCCGGCCACCGCAGCTGCACATCAAAGGCACAGGCAAACACGAGCAAAGGACAGGAGGCCTGTGCGGTGGGATTCCTCTACCAGTCGGGCACTGTCGCTAGAATGCATGGAGCAATGTTTTTATGAATCGAACAGAACACGCGACAAGTTCTGTGTTTGTTTTAGGGAAGCATTTGCAATGTAGATGAGTGTAGTGTCCATGACCTTGGATGACTAGTTCAGCACTTTCAGGACAGGTCATGTGCACACTGGAAATGCTTGCTAAGTGGAATATGATCAAGAACAGGAACAGTTGTAGAGATGCTGTGTGATCGTACCATTTAGTTCCCCAGAGTTATTATTGAACCAATTGGTCAAAAATGCGAAAGGCAACACTCATTATTGAGGCTCCTTGGGGCAAGAACCACACTGCCCCTATATTTGCAGTGCACAGAATAGTTGATCCTTTACAGTAGTTGCCAGGATCATGCTTTTTACACCAAATGTAGATAGGTTAAAACACTCTAATAAATCTTTCTAATAAATTTCTGCAAACAAAGACAAAGTATAAGCATGTCTATAATGAGCAGAGCCAAGATATATTCTGTTACAAGGGGATTTGGGGAGTGGATAATGTCAGCATGAATTTTAATTCAACACCTGAATATTTCAGCCAATTTCAGGTCTTTCGGCTAGTTTTTGAGATGTTGAGATGAGCTGGAACTTTTGGTTAATGATGACAGCTGGCAACTGTAGTTTTTGATTTTACCTCAAACACAACTGAACCAAATTATGTCTTCCAAAATAAATCCTCAAAATGAGCTTCATGATGACTGTATCTGGTATGACAAGCCAAAAAAACCCCATCATCTCATGAAATGATGGTAAAACTAAGCCCTAAGGATGAACCATCTGCTATTTATTTTACATACTGAGCATGTTATGCTAATTTGAAATTTTATGAAAAAAAAAATATATATATATTTCATGTGAGTGAATATGTTTCCTTGCTTGGTGCTTTAGACGATGACTCAGATGTACAGTGGGTTCGGAAAGTATTCAGACCCCTTTAAATTTTTCATTCTTTGCTTCATTGCAGCCATTTGCTAAAATCAAAAAAGTTCATTTTATTTCTCATTAATGTACACTCAGCACCCCA
>JAOVVH010000037.1:12361603-12373443 GCA_028566435.1 Scorpiodoras heckelii
TATTATATTATATTAGCAGACACGTTTTGCACAGGAGCTCCAAAATTTAACATTGGTGCACGCTAGTACGGTCTCGTATTTCTCCATCATACCGAGGTGAGCATATCTGTGTGTCCAGGGTACTATGTTAACAGGGTCCTAGGGTTAGAGAGCACATATATAGAACTGGGGAACCTAGTCCCCTTTATCATGTTCCCAAAATGTGCCATATAAATCTGGGGCACACAAGCCCCTGGGAAGATAGGAATGTCCCGGCCCAGAGTGCTGTATGCCACGGCTCTCGGTGCATATCGCAGCTCTCAGTGCTACACATCCGTATGGTCTAGTGTTTGTTGATGTTGCCATGTGCTCTTTGTTTTGGTTCTCATCTTGTCCCCTCACGTCTTGTTATTAGTTGGCTCCCTGGTGTGTCATGATCACTTTCACCTGTTTTTAGTTCGCCTCTTAATTAGTTTGTGTAGTTAAAACCCTTGTGTTACTTTGTTCCTCACACTGTACAGTATACCCTGCCTGAACTTACCAAGCCGTTCTTTTTGTCATTGATATTCTAGCATTTTTGATCTTGTACCATTTCCTGGTTTCTGTATGTTGGATTTTGCCCTCGGATTGTCGTTTACTGATTGCCTGATTTCTTGCCTGTTCCTGTTTGCTACATGTTTTCTAATTGTTCGCCATTCTTTTATTAATTCTAAACTGCATTTGCATCCGTCTCTGATCCGCCTCATTCGTGACAAGTAATTGTTCAAAAGCGCAGCAAAATGGGCACTTTGTAATAAAACTATCTCTCCAATATTAACCGACTCAACCAGGAAGCCCTGCCTCCTTCCTCCGTTTTACAAGCTGTCCACTAAATGCACAGGGCCCTCTCGCTTTCTGTCAAGGTAAATGGAGTTTAATAGTGTCAAAAAAAATCCGTCAATGGTTGACATATAACATTAGACAAGTACTGTATATAATGTAGTTAACAGTGTTAACAAAAATCAGTCAAAAATGATCAAAAAGGGCACTTAAGCAGGCCTACAACAAATTCCAACACATTTAAAACCAAGTATGATGCACGTATGCACTGTTCATGGCCACTATACAGTACATACACAAACATAAACCGAGCTAAAGAAAAGTCTGACTGATTAATCCTAAGCAGGTTAATCTTTCTGGTATCAGTATGTGTAACAAAAACATGTCCTCATCCTCAAAAATGTCAGAAAAAATGGTACACAATATTTTTCATTATAACAACCAAAATGTGTAATAATGTGCTGTCTTCTAAATAATAGAACCACCATAACAGGATCTGTGACGAAAGAACAAAAAGCCACACATTCAAGTCAGCATAAATGAACTGGGATTAAATACAGTAGGTGCATGACGGTGACAATCCCGAAGCTCAGCAGTGCATTAGGCAGGCGGTCTGCTCTTTCTCAGCAGGTCATCAGTGAGTGTAAACGGATCTGAGCTCCCCGGGCTGAGCAGATTAATTCTGCTGCTTAGTGTCATAATGTCACGTTCATGAGAGGAGGCAGGTAACACGCTGAGCCTGTGGCAAAACCTCCATTATGAGTCTCCAAGCAACCAGAGCCTCCTTCCTTAAAAGAGCGCCTGTATCAAAAATGGATCAGATACCCGATCAGAGAAGCTCTGACAAAATACACGCACAGACGGTAGGCAGGCCAGGGCGATGCTATCACTGTCAAAAAATAATGGCTTCAATGTTGCAGGGTGACGGCAAGTGCTAAAAGAAGCAAGGATTGAATGGGCTGTGTCAGAAATCAGCAAGCTGAATCCACTAGCTCAGGGTGAAATGAGGACAAGCTTTGGTCTTATCTTGATTTGATGTTGAAAGTGAAGCCATTAAGACTGTGATTTAACTGCAATGACAAGGATTCCTGGGGTGGTTCGGTGGCACAGTGGGTATCTCTTTTATCCCACAGCAACTTCATAGGCCTGGGTTTGATTACCCAGCTCGGTGGCCAGTGTCCTTTCTGCGTAGAGTTCGCATGTTCTCCCCTTGTCTGCAAGGGTTTCCTTCAGGAGCTCAGGTTTCCTTCTACAGTCCAAAATCATGTGGTGAATCTGAGATACCTTTAGGTGTGAGTCTGAGTGAATGTGTCCTTCTGTGTGTCTGTTCTGCGATGGACTGGCGACCTATCCAGGATGTTTCCCTGCCGTCCACACAATGAGTGCCGGGATAGGCTCAGATATGCTCCAGCATCCAGCATGAGTAGATCCAGTAGTAGGATAAGCAGCTTAGATAGTGACTAAGAGTAAGAAAGCAAAACTAAATACATTAACTCATCAGTTTGACAACAGTGTGGTAGAATAGAAACTAAACTGCACCACTCATACTGAAGGCTAATCGATAATCGTTCAAACACTAATTGCTCGATTGTAAGGAGTGAGGCGGATGGACGAATGTTCAGTGTGCCCTGCCACATATCATTAGTAGCCAGACACTAGTATTGATCTGAATTATGTTTATCTATTGATCGCATTCTGGCATTTGAAAACATGGAGGGACTGCATAAAAGCAGATTATTCAGAGTGACTTAATGGGGAGCAGGACGTGTTCTGCGTTCAATAAATGCGTTTTGCGGTCGATGATTCAATACATCTTTTACAATTTGGGTTTGTATGGAAACGTGGTTCCCATTCAAGGACAACCAAAGAACAAACCTGACAGTAGATTAGTGAGCCGCTTAGCCCTGAGTTGCTAAAACATTCCTCTGAAAAATGCTTATCATATGAATGCCAATTTGAATGTCGGTGTGCAACTAAAAACACATAAGCATACCATGTTTGATGCTAACAAGCTGCTACTGTAGAGTAAAACCTGCCGCTGGTGGTGGGACATATATAAGTTCTCATCACAAATTGTCCGTTAATTTTCCTCGAACAGTTACACAAAGCTCTGAAACACCAATTTTAATTAAGTGTCATCTGTTCAATTGGGTTCTGGTATATGTTTCTCTTACCACTCAAGACAAGTTGATGATCTGCCCCCCCCCCCAAAAAAAAAAACCAGCAATAGCTAGAAACCAAACTTGTTGATGCTCCTGGGCACCATCCAAGCATAAGCTATGTGTAGGAAACAGTGAACCAAACCCAAACAGAACAGATATTTAAAAAAAAAAAAAATCTCTCCTATGATTGATTTACTGTCAAAATGCTACAGGCTGTGCTGCAAATGATGACTACATTCATCAGTCAGACCGCAGTCATGCTGTAGGACCAAAACATACAGCTCAGTTATCAGAGCAGCACACAAACAGCACTTTGTGTCAGAGTGTCTGCATAAACAGGGAACTGACCAGTCATGGGCCAGCAATATAAGGTAATGATGGATGGATGGATGGATGGTCGTCATGGCATCATCTTCCATTCTATGCAAAGTTTTATGAATATTAAAAATGTGTCTTGCTTGTGGAACAATTTCGGTTCTCTGGGAAAAAGAAAGGATTCCATCTGTAAGACTTATAAGCAACCCGACAAGCCGCCCCTCCAAAACTGAAAGATTTATACATACTCGCTGCAGGATGTGAGAAATGAGTCCTCAGCTGGAGTGATTTCAGCCCCCAGTCCAAGCTAATTTCTTTCTGCCTCATCAAAAATGAACAGATGTTCCTCGGACTGACCTCGATCAACCTGCGGCTTGAATCCACAAACGCATAATATTTTATTTTTTGGAATTTAAACTACAGCGAGCATGTATGTTTCTCTCGAAGGTCCATAGAGGAACGCGCAGGAGATATAAGCTCGAACTACTCGAGCGTGAAGCTGTGCTGTGGGTTATACTTTGAGTCTCGGCGACACAGTGAAAATGATAGTGTTTAAATTCTACCTTCAAGGATTTGTAGTTGTAGGCCATGCAGTCTTGTTATTTGGCAGCCAAAGATAAATGTCCATTGAATCCACCGGGTATCTGTTGCTATCGGCTGGTGTAAAAGGAAAATTACATGTTGGCTGGAAAACACACAACGTTGATCAGGACCACCATGACAAGCTCAGGACAGACAATAATGCTAAGCCCCAAGTGTCTAAGTGTCTAAGTGTCTAAGCCAGCTCACCATCAACAGAGCATTAAGCAGAGAAAAAGCATCGTCATATTTTGCATCATGACAACTGACAACTTAATACATCTCTTTTTTTTTCCATATTCGGCTTCCGTTGGTTTACTCTCTCTGAAGGTGAACCGAGGTTCTCGGAGTGATTGGCTCTTGCCGTTGCTCATCTGTTCGATCCTAATGAGGGTACGCATTTAGCCTGTTTAGAGACTCATCATCCCGGAGAAGAGGAAAAGCAGACTCCGGATCTTCTGCAGCCATCTCCCCTCGCTGCACACGCGTCGCCTCTGTGTGCAGCTAATCAGAGGGGACTGGAGCGGTATTAATTACGGCCGTTAAGAGACCCCCATCCGATCTCCTACCGCGCTACGGCTCCTTTTAGAAAACGCCACTGGTTAGTTGCTTGTCAAACATCTGAAGCTGTATTTTCTCCGGGTTTTGTTTGGGTTCCAATTAAAGTGCGAATATAGTGTAGGTCATTATAGTGTGATACAGCCGAAGCTCGTCTGTATTGGCAAACTTTAGAGAAAATGTATGTTGCAATGTCAAAATCTTACTCAGATAAAAAAGTCGAAGTAAGGACCCAAATACACCATCAGGAGAACACCAAACAACAATGGTGTGCATTGCCGCTGCTCTCCATAAACAACATTGCTTCCCGTCCACAGTTTGCTAAAGATCACATGGGCAAGCTAGAAGGCTATTGGAACACTGTTTTGTGGATGGATGAGATGAAAAGCAAACCTTTTGGTTTAAATGAGAAGCGATATGTTTGCAGAAAGGAAAACACTGCATTCCTGCAAAAAAAACAACAACCACCCTGTCACGTCTGTGAAACCTGGTGGTGGTAGTATCATGGTTTGGGCCTGTTTTGCTACAGCAATGAATTCAGAATTATATCAACAAATTCTAAAGGAAAATGTCAGGACATCTGTCCGTGAGCTGAATCTCAACAGACCGTGGAATGGCCAAGTCAAAGTCCTGACCTTAATCCAACAGGAATGTTGTGGACGGACCTGAAGTGAGCAGTTCATAGGAGGAAACCCTCCGGAGGAACGGGCTGAAATTGCTGCACAATACTTTTTACTTTTGCCACTCAGATAAATGATATTGGATCATTTTCCTCAATAAATATATGACCAAGTCTAAAATTTTTGCCTCATTTCATGGATTTGGTTCTTTTTATCTACATGTATGAAAATCTGATGTACTTTAAGGTCACATTTGTGCAGAAATATAGATAATTCCAAAGGGTTCACAAATATTTGAGCACTCTGAAGGTTAAAATGTAAAAACATGTGCTTTGTAAATGTACTTGAGTAAAATCAGGTGTATTGAGTTTGTATAATACTTGAGTAAAATACAGTTCTTAAGTAGAGTAATGAAGGACGATTATTCAAGTATTTTCTAACAACATAAATCCACGCTCAGGACTGCTGTTGTAAAATAATTAATCAACACTTTTCAACTCAATAGTGCTGTGGTATGAAAGCACAACCATCCACTGTAACATCAAGAACAAATGAGTCTGTGCATGAGGAAGCATCTTAATTATAATCACGAACACAAGCGTACAGTATGTGACGCTCTAATAGCATCTCCACATCCAAATCCTGATATCAGTGAGTTCCTGAGGGGCTGTTGGCTTGGGTAAAATAAGAAAAATTAATGGCAGGGCAGCAGAATCAAATCGACGCTGGTTCAGAAAGCTCGTTCCGAGTCGGTCCACTTGGGACTGACAGTGGCGGTGACGCATAAAACTCAAGAGCAGCTCCCAGACAAGCATTGGATTAACTGGGCTTTAAATGGAAGCGCTGCCGACTGGTCATGTCTGGAGCGTGACTGTATTGGCTTTGAGGGCTTGGGGAATGGAAACGTTGCGCAGCAAGGCGGACAGGACTGGGGCAGATTTGCAGGATTGGTGCAGCACTCGATTTCTGGGATATTAAAAAACATTGCATCTTGGATGTTATTTGTATACTTGCTAGTTGGCTTAAGCAAGCACAATTTTTACCCATGATATCACTTATATACTCATATTTTGATCTAGTTGACCACTACAACTTAAATTTTGTGGCACAAGTTTACATTTAGTCCCAAAATATAGATTACAGTGCAAAGGACTGGGAAATGTGTATTACAGAAACTCTATAGTTCTCTTCCCGAAAACATTCTTGAGGGCAAAATGGACACGCGTGACGTCAGAATCAAGATTCTCCTTGTCAGGTTCTGCGCATAAAGAACAAACCATTTCAATAAATACATAGCCATCCAATTTGGACAAAAGCTCTGCGCTGTTTGACCATGAAGAACCGAACGATTCTCATTCATCTCGAATTCCACAAATCATTCATCACCCCGCGTGGCTGCTGCCAACGTGCGCGGCAACATAGAAATGGCAGTGAATGATGAACCGCCGTTATGCAAGCCGGCGAAATGAAAAGACGCAAACTCTGAAAATGTCAAGGTAGATTAAATAAATGAAGGAAGAAGGAGGGAGAAGTGCACACGCACATGGGTGTGTGTATGTGTGTGTGTGTGTGTGTCTGTGTGCGTGTGAAGAGTGGCCTCCAGCTTTTGAGAACAAGGAGAAGGTGGAGGAGTGCAGGATTCAGACAGACCCACGCTGGTTGAATTCGCTTCTGGCCATCAGCCAAGTTAAAGGAGGACTCTGCATCACTTACGCAAGCACTTTTATGTTTTTTTTTTTTTAGTTCGTTCTTTTCTCTCTCCCCTTCCTGTCTCTGTCACTGCCAACTTAATGAGAGGCAACGCTAACGCCGAGTTGGGAAAAAAGAAAAGATATTAAAAGCACATAAAAATCAAATGGCTTGCTTGGCAGAGCCATGAAGCAAGCACATATAAAGGAAAGTGGAAAAGTGAAAAGTTTGCCTGTCTTAATTGGTTAACATGCAATAGAACTGCACCATATTTAAATAGACACAGGTCATAAAGCTAAGACGAGTGTGAAACCTGCTCCGCTAGCTGCCTTCTACATTATCGTGTTATGGACGAGCACCTACTCCAGATCCGAACGGTAGCTGTTACAAGCAAATCTGATTACACATAACTTACACTGAAGTACAAGGACACGCTTTACCTCCCAGTTCAGACACATCGGGTCTTATACACAGAGCTAACCAGACTGCTGGAATTAGCATACTTAAAAATTGTTTACTGCTTGTATGACTTCTAGTTAGGACAACGTCTTGTTATTTTTCAGCTTGCACAGTAGTTTGGCTTGGAAAGCAATTCAGAGGTTTATAACAGGCAGAGATAAAGCTACAACTTAAGGTTTTCCGCTATAGGAAAGTCTTCAGAACAAAGCGCAGTTTGTTTTGCTGCAGTCTTCTAAACGAGAACAGCTGCTTACAGCTGCTATAACATAAGCGATAACAGGGTTCCTGGGAATACTGGGATATTTTTCAATTCAACATGTAAATGTACTTATATTCCCTCATTTAGAGATCATTTTGCGTTTCTCGCTTGGCCCCCTCATCCTGCAGCCTGATTGGTCAGGAGGTAAAGAAGCACCTGATACATTTTGAAAATGTTATTTCGAAAATTGTCATTCAGACAACAATTAGATGCATCTTTTCAATGCATCTTTGCTATCCGCACTCTTCCGCATATATGACTTCATGGACGACCGCGATTAGCTAATCTCGAATCCGTCACAGGCAGCATGGCTGATTTTACTATCTTGGACTCCCAGCTACAGGTGGATGTGGCATCAGTGCAATTCGACTCTTTCTGACAAGTTCTGTTCTTATTATAGGGGGATCGCTTTTTGTTTCTGCCATTTGGGAGCCATTTTGAGACATAGATGGCAAACTTGTGGGGGGAAAAGTGGCAGCCACTTCCCGTAGGACTGGATGTAAAACGTAAACTGAGAGTAAAAACTAAAGACCTGCCGGTTAATGAAGGAGAATGAGTGCATGCCTGTAAAATATATATTTCATTATGAAGTGATTAATGATGAGCCAGTGTTATATGGTCCTGGAGAGAATTCACCTGGAACAAGTACGCTCTAAATAATTAGTACTGTTTGAGCAAAGATGAATAGAGAGAAATGAGCAAATGACCCAGTCTCATTGTATAATAAATAAAAGGCATTTCCTTGGTGGCACATAAACACAAAGAAATTGACTGGCATGGGGTTAAGCAATGTGAGCAAAAGGAGTCTTCGTTATGAAAAACGTGAAGAGAGTAGACACAGGGAGCCGTACAAGTGAGCAGTACAAATTGGACAGAGAAGCAGGCCAGTGCACACACCATCGCTCTGCAAATGAAAGCTAATTGGGCATGTGCGAGTGAGAGATTTGGCAACGTCCATTCAATAGCAATGAGGGACAGAGAGAGAGAGAGAGAGAGAGAGAGAGAGAGCTTATTTGAGAAGCACAATAAAGACAAAATGTGGCTCATTTACATGCAACTAACGTAAAATAGCATGCATGTATGAAGTATGCATGTTGACTATCATGCAAGCACACACACAGGAAATGGCTGGATGATCCTCGAGAATGACAAAATGGTCAGATTCAAGGCTCCACTGTTTTGCTCGATTCTGCCTGAAACTTTTGAGGTACAAAGGATAAGAGTGCTTCACACATCAGCTTCACAAAATGACACACTCCATTAACTTTATACATGAAATGCACTTCCCTTGTGCTGTCTCCCTGCAGACGTAACACATTTACATCAAAAACATAGAAAGATAAAGTGCTCTGTTTTGAAGCACATTTCACCATTCAACCTAAACATTTTCTGACCTAGTGGTGCACATTATGACTGCCACTTAAAGTGAGAGAAAGAGAAAGAATGGACTGAAATACGTAAGCATACCAGGTTTCAAAAGTGTTGCTGGTATTGAAATATGTATGTAATGTGTCAGTTGCAGTGCCCCCTATGGACGAAATGGCACAAAATTTGGTGTACGTCTAAAGAATGTGGTCGTGATACAAGCTGTGAAAGTTTGTGAAGTTTAAGCCTTTACATCATAAGATACTGGCTAGTGAATTTAGATATAAAAATGAGCCAGTTGCAGCACCCCCTATGGATGAAATGGCACAAAATTTGGTGTATGTCTAAAGAATGTGGTAGTGATAAAGGCTGTGAAAGTTTGTGAAGTTTAAGCCTTTATGTCATAAGATATTGGCTAGTGAATTTAAATATAAAAATGAGTCAGTTGCACCGCCCCCTATGGACAAAATGGCACAAAATTTGGTGTATGTTTAAAGAATGGGGTCGTGATACAGGCTGTGAAAGTTTGTGAAGTTTAAGCCTTTATGTCATAAGATATTGGCTAGTGAATTGCTAGATATTTTATTTGAACATTATTCACTCTACAAATTAACTCTAATTAGCTGGGGTAATGTACCTCCTAGAGGCCATCCTTTTTGGTAACACAGTTTTCAAGGTATTGCCCAAAAATAATTTTTGAGCCTACCCTACTTCAGGGGATGCTAACACGAAGGGGAACACGCACCTAAAGACACAAACCTTATACAGTATTCCATATCAGACATGTGGAGAATGGTGAAATCTAAGTATATGATATCACTGACCAAAAATTGGCGAAAAAAAGAACTTGACAATAAAGTACATGATGGCCAGCGCTAGCTACGGTGGTCATCCTGATATAGCATGGAAATCCTGAAAGGTAAGATAAAAATAAAATGTGTTTGAGTCAAATTTTTGCTGTATTTAATTTTTTTGCTTTGTACAGTATAATAAATGTTGGAAGATTCACTTACATCATCTATTTTAGCATTTTAACCATTAAAAAAAAGAAAATTACTAGCCAGAAATGTTCTTTTGCTGATAAGATGCACCAGAAGGGGAAAAAAAGCCAAAAAAGTGTTATACCAATTTTCACCACAAGGGGCAACTTTTTAAAAAAACTTTTTACCATGTGAGAGATAATTCTTGGCTTGAGGTAGCTAAATACTAACAATAAGCATATTATATTAGTTTTGGCCACAAGGGGCAGGTGAATTTTTCCTCTTTTTTTCTCTTTGAGAGTGTTAAAATAATTTTCAGGGTAGCTAAGTATCAACAATAAGCATTTGACACCTATGCTGACCAAAAGGGGCAAGTGCTAGGTAAAAAATCAATGGTGAATAGAACTTATGCTAAATTTGACTAAACCTCCAACAAGGGAAAAAAACAAACAAACAAAGAAAGCACCCCCTCAATCTGGAATTCCTACTAGGAAACTTTGAGTTCAGAAAGTGCTGGCAAATCAATTAATCAATCATGCTGCAGGTTTCCACTGCCAGAGGAAGCAAAGCAGCCCCACAGCATCACAGAGCCACCACCATGCCACCATGTTTCACTGCAGGCAGGGTGTCCTTTTCAGCATATGCTACATTCTTCCTCCTTCACACTGCTGATCCATAGGCCTGAAAAATTTTGATTCACAGAACAGAATCCCAAACCCTCCGTGGCTTATTTATACTTTTCTTGTGCTTTTGGGTCAGTAGATGTGTACTTCTTGGAGTTCAGGCAAGGTGTTAAGTATGCACCTTACTGTGCAAACTGAAAGCTCAGTGCCTTTTGCTAACAAATCTTGCTGCAGGTCTTTTACAATCACTCGAGGGTTTTGGCCAACTGCCTCCTCAGGAATTTGGTGGTAGCTGGTGAAGAACTTCCTCTTTCTGCCACATCCGGGTAGTGTAACATTCAGTGCCTTTGCAATCTTTTCGTATCCTTCTCCTTGTTTGTGCAAGGCAGTGATCTTGTCTCTTAACTTTCTGGACAACTCTCTTAACATGTAATCCAACATCACAATCAACAAACCCCAAGCCAGTCCAGGTATTTTGGATACGTTCCATCTCAAGCACACCCGATGCAGCTGATGAAGCCCTTGATAAGTTGCATCAGGAATGCCTGAGACGACAACTGATTTGCAAATTTCTTTCTCTTATGAGGGATTCTGTCTGGGGGGTTGAATAGTTCTGATACTGGAGAAGTCATTAAAAGTGGCATGTTGTGCTGAATTTGGAGAAACCACTTGTTATATTAGATGTGTTGAGCTATTGAAATTGTTCTTGTTTGATTGGTTTATTGAAAACTACTAGTCTTTATATTTTGCTAATAAACCTAATTAGCAATGGGGTTGAAGAGCAATGGGAGTTCCTATAATGCATAGAGGTCCAAAATAATTCCAAGCTCTGACTTTCCACTTCTGAAGTAACTTAAGTGCAGCATTATTTCACAGGCTAATAACTACTAATTAACTACTAATAAATGTTAGAAACTTCATGCTTTGGCACCTTGCATAAAAAAAAAGTGTCGCCTTCCTTTTTAATAATGCAAAAATACATCCATGCATGCAGACTTTGTGTTGTCGTGATTACCACAATTTTCATCAGACTGCTAGGACAACTTAGCTTGATTCAAAGATCGCCAAAATGGACCCACAGATACTACTGGCCCGGATTTATATGGTGGCTGGCGTCCTGACATGCAACAGGATAGCTAAACCGTGATCAATATTGTACTATAATACTTAAAATGTACACTGATCAGACATAACTTTATGACCACCTTCTTTTCTCTACACTCGTTGTGCATCTTTTCGGTTCCACTTACTATATAGATGCACTTTGTAGTACTACAATTACAGTCCATCTGTTTCTCTACATACTTTGTTAGTCCACTTTACTCTGTTCTCTAATGTTCAGGACCCCCACAGGACCAGTGTCTGATCCACTCACACCAGTACAACACACACTAACACACCATCACCACATCAGTGTCACTGCAGTGCTGAGA
>JAOVVH010000037.1:12414018-12429717 GCA_028566435.1 Scorpiodoras heckelii
TGCTCAAGGACACTTCAGCCGAGTCCTGTCGGCCACGGGAATCGAACCCAGGACCTTCCGATCATGGGGCAGACACACTAACCACAAGACCACGACTGCCCAAATTGTTGCCCAATAGTTGGCGTGCATCTGAAGAATGTGGTACTGATGGAGGGTGTGAAACTTTATAACACTTGAGAATTTACATTTTATTGCAGTGAGGTGCTAGATTTTTTACTTTGAACATTATTCACTAGGTGGCGGTACTGCACAAATGTAATGAGCTTGGGAAGTGCGCCTCCTAGAGGCCAAAGTTAATCATTTTTGGCAAAAATGGTTATCGAGCTATTGCTCAAAATGTGCTTTGAGCCTACTCCCAATTTAAGGGGCGCTAGCACGAACGGAAGCATGCAGCTAGCGACGCAAAACCTTATATTCTGTATCAGACATACACTGAAGTGCCAGTTTGTTTGTTGTTTTTTTTTACGTTATTTCAGCATCAGTAGCTTTATGAATGACGAGAACAAGGTTATGTCGATACACAAGCTTTCCATCAGTACACAAGTTCAATTTTTTATGTCCAATTCACCTAACTTGCACATCTTCGGGAGGAAACCGACGTACCCCGAGTAAACCCAGGCAAACACGTGGGAGGACATGCAGACTCCACACAGAGAGGACCTGTGTGTTTGATCCACCTGGGGATCGAACCCAGGACCTTCTTGCTGAGGCAACACTGCTACCCACCGAGCCAACATGCTGCACGTCTGAAGTACCAGAAAAACTGGTATACCAATATATATTGGCGGATGCAACCGATGATGTGCGTAGGTGGGGTTGTTATATACCAGTTTTTCTGGTACTTCATTCAGTGTATATACAATCAAACTCCTAAGTCATGACAATCCACTAAAAGCTCCAGAGATCTTCTGCAGGTAGACTGACACAAGCAGCCACCGATTTCATTACTGAACAAATAACGTAATTCGTTCCACCCCGATGGCTACGAAGCGCCCGCGCCAGGGCCCGGCGTACAACTACGGCCACGCAGGACTCGGCTTCGAGGCAAACCCGCCGTTCTTTTTTCCGCTAATGGAGATTTCATTGTTCGATTGGCTTTGATCCTAGATAACAGAGAAGTCATTTCCTTTCCATAACTTTAATAGCACAAAAATTGGCTTCTGACACGGCCGTCATCGAACCATAATCATGACACTCGACAGCACCCTTTTCTTTCATGGTTGATTTTTATTCAGCGAAGCGTGTGCCTACAGGTCATTTACAAACAGCACAGAAACAATGGGATTGTCTTCTAAGGGACCAGTCAGCAGGTAGGACATTTACAGTCATGCATTAAGACGTGAAAGGTCTGCAATGGTGTCTCACACACACACACAAGTGAACATCAACTTATGTTAAGGGAATTAAGATAAGACTAGAGAATTGTGTAATGAATTTCACATTTCAGTCAAATGAAAACAAGGGGGCAGATCAATATGATCCAAAAAAAACAACAGGCATCATATAGAAAACCAACTACACATCTCCATTTCTCCAGGAAGAGAGCCAACGAAATATCATTTTATCACTTAACCTTCTTTTTTTTTGGCATTAAAAGTGATCTGAATTAAAACCTCACATGTGTTCAACATAAAACTGATCAATGTATTTATATACATAAAATCAACACAGAAAAAAACAAGACGCGTCGAGCATGAAGTATTGCTTTCTGCAGGGGTTTTGGGGACTAACACAATACTCGGTCATGGGTAAAGATGACAACACGTTTATTCGACCTGCTAGTTATTTATCAAGACGATTTCCGAGAAACGTCGCAGCGTTCGATTCCGGGTGTCCGTTTGGTGTTTGAAGAGAAGTGGGGTTTGGTATTTACACGGGCGATCAGTGCAAAGGCACGTTAGTGGTCTGACGGCGCGTGTCGGTGAACGGCTCATGAAACGGACGACGACGTGGATGTGTCGTTGAGCTGAACTATGAGGGCGAGTCGAACCTGATCTGGACTCCGGGTCATATTAAATATTCTGAAAGTTGAATGAATGAAATCAATTCTACAGCCGGAGTGCGGATAATTACTGACTAGTCCTCGTACAAAACAGGACGAAGTGCACCAAAAAAAAAAAAAAGAAAGAAAATACATGAACAAAAGCAGCAGCGAAATCAGAAACGCATCAACGTCGCTTCCTCGTTCCGCACCTTCTCGCTGCTGATTAGATTAAGAAAGATGGACTACTAGCCTACATTACAGCCTACTCATTAATGCCATACAAAGTTACCAGCGTATTAAAAAAATCCAACAGCGTATGAATGCTCTTGGTAAAAATAAACATGAATAAATGCATCAGTAGATAGAGTTCAATCAGTACATAGTTTCCTTTTACTCATTTCAGCCTGAAGAGTGCTCTAGCCAATCACTCTTCTGATATGCTCTTGTGCTTTCTGATTCGCTGTTGCGTTTTTGTTCGTGGTTGTTGTTGTTTCGTTAATGCGTACGGTTTTGCACTTACGGGTCACCGCCCTGGAGCTTTCTATACCCGGGAACCGTCTGCGAAAGCGATTGATTTCTTAATTCCTTAATCCTGAGGCATAAAGAAACCAAAGGACATGATGGCAATCTACGGCAAAAGCTAAAGCCGCTGAAGCCATCCTACGCGTGAAACTAATCATGTACACATACTTACATAGCCGCGCGGTCGAACGGGAACCCGAGCGTGGATGCTGTGTTACAGACTGATATCGCATATGATATGTGGGATTAGGCAAGAGACTCGAAGACAGATATGATTTGGAACGCAAAACAGAAAACAGGAACGAATTTCTGAGAAACGTATCCGAAATTTAGCAGGAAACTCAACTAAATAAAATAAAATGTAGCATGGATGAAATGAATAATGTGTGAGGTAACAGAATACACATGATACACATGAAGACTGTAATGGTACGTGTGATTTCATCACAAATGCTGTACGTTCAAGTCTACCTGTACGGGGAGAATCCATCGACGTTTCAGCGGTGACTGGCGCGTCGTCCAGAACTGAAAAAAGACGAGCCTTCTGTCCATCAGGTCTTTTCTTTTAATTACATGACCCCTGTACCTACTCAGATCTACGCAGCACACAGACATGCTTTAAATTTAACAAAAAAGAAAAAAAGGCAAGAATCAGAGTCAAAAAAACAAAAACAAAAAACAAAACAAAAAAAACCCCTAAAAGAATATATATAGAGAACCACTATAAACCATCGTCTGGCAGTCGTCTGGCTTTCCAGGCGATTCTCTAGATGCCAGAGACGACCGTGCCACTACACAAGCTTACGCAAGTCCACACTCAGGAATGCCATGGACAGATGTTACGAGTAAGAGAGTGGAACATTCTGGGTGCTGTAAAAAAAAAAAAAAAATCTAATGAGATGATTGTTTGAATGATAATACGCGTAATTTCTGCTGCTCATTCTGTCTCTTTTATTCACATATTTTGTGGCACATGGGGAAGGGGGGGCGGGGTTTAGGCAAAGTGCTTCCGTACTGAATATAAGGGTCCTACAAGCATTTACACAGTAGATACAGGCACTTGAAAGTCTTTGGTTGGAGTGACCCAACATTGCAGAGATTCGCATCACAGTTTGTTTGTCGTCACCTTCCTCCTGGGTTCGAAAGGCGACAAGTTTTTCACTTTCCCCTCCTCCACGTCCGATAGGGTTTATTCCAGATTCTCCGGTCTGACGCTGAACGATAAATTCAGTCCGTGTATTCGCCTACGAGCATTCTTATCCCTCTGACAGGGCGACCTGAAAAACACACGGTAGACATGTAAAATCCTATATTAATATATTCATGTTCTACGATCAACAGAAAATGTCTGTGCTGTTGTATGAAAATAATCACGTCCCCATTTTCCTGTGGTGGAAAACTTCAAAGTGCGAAGCACTGCCACCGGAGACTCCTTCCATACGTGTTCCTTAAACATCTCCTCACGGAAAACTTCACTAACAATTCTAATCCTTGTATTATTAACCTTAGATCATGTAGAGCACACCGTTCCCTCTGTGCATGCTCGCACTCTTCTGATGATGCTTCCATGCAGAAAACAATTAAATCCATGTAGAATACAGGCAAAAAAACTTGTCAAGCCAAATTCGGTCCCTACCACGAACCTAAGCTGTGATCTTAGCAAGCCATGTTAACTGTTTAGTCAGCTGTTAAATCTTCTCAGATAGCAGTGAAGTGATATAGAAAACTGAAACCTTCTCGGCAATCATACTCGACATCGTTCATACGACGTTACGACAGCTAAATTCAACAAATATAGCTACTACACAGGCAGATATATAGCTTAGTCGATGTTCTAAATGAGGCTTTTAATTAGAAGTCTAGGAAACGGACGTGTCGTACCTTTTCTGAACAGAAATCCGGGTTGTTCTGTCTTACTTTGCCAGGTCTACCCTTAATGACTGCGTAGCAGAACATTGTAATCACCATCACGAACAGGAAGTAGCTGGTATGCATTAGGTGCAGGTTGATGAGGGAACGATCATCCTAGAAAGGCAGAAAATGAGGGTCGTATTATCTATAATTCTCAATAATACAGTGAGAGGAAATTCCAGCCAGTTAACCAAGTTAGTCAGACAAATGGGCTAAAGTCCATTATAACTCCATGCCATTACAGTACTTTGCTGAAAAATCCTATTACGTGGTTATGCCATTGCTTGCTCTGGAAAGTGTATGAGCAATAATTAAACTTCCTGACCCATTTATAAGAAGGAAAGAGAAAACTAGATTTGCATTTCCTGAAGGAAATCCACAGCGCTTGAAAAGTGCCGAAATCGGCCTCTCGTCAAGAGAGGTGGGGAGGCGAGGGCGTGATCACATGCCTGCAGCTGGCCGCATTCATTCCTATGGAAAAGTTGCATTTATTTAAACTCAAATTTTCTGAAAATAAAACATTGGATCGACTCCAAAAACACATAGCACACCACACTGTGCCATTGTCTACGCTACAGTGTCTGACCGGTGTCTGTACTTTAAGCGGTTCGGGCTGTATTAATTGCAGAAAAGTGTGGAAGAATAAGAAAGTGGATAACAATATAGTGCTTTTCGAGCACTATAGCTAATTATCACTCACTTCCGGTACGATGACTGTGAGTTTAGGGTTCAGAGTGTGGTACACCTTCCCAACAGCACCTTTGTAACACCAAAACGGGTTGTAGTCCTGTGTGTATTTGGTGTCCGAGTCGCGCGCTGTGGTGAAGATCTTGTACCAGGACGTCGCGTTGCTGTATGTCTCTGGGACACAGTGAGGTGGCTGCCTGCAGGACGAAATAATGTTTGGTTGTTAGCTTGAAATCCAAACCACGACTATAACGCACGGTATCGGTTTATACGCACCTTTACACGTCTAGCTACTTTTAACCTTCACTTAACTGAACCTAAGACTAACGGTGGCTTTTTACTGAATGATTACTCTTAGACGTGTGTGTCCTATAAACAGTATCACAAGACCATACCACTATGTATACGCTATATAGAGAACAGAATTGGGACACACCTCTTACTCAATGAATTCGGGTGTTTCGTGGAATCCCGTTGCCACAGGTGTATAAAGTCAAGCACCTGGCCATGCACAGCGGGGTCACGCCGTGCTGAGGCACATGGTGCGTAATAGTCACCAACGCTCTGCTGTCTCGTTAACTGCTGCAGAGTTCCAAACCTCCTCTGGGATTAACATTAGCACAAACGTCGGGGTGACCAACTCCATATTACTGCCTATGGATTTAGAATGGGTTGTCATAAAAGCTCCCGTCGATATAATGCCTAGCTGTCCGAATACTTCTGACTACACTTCGAGCTTGAAAGGACGAGAGTGACTGCTAACTGCTAACTCTGACACGGCTGTGTTCCTGACAGCGCGTAAACCCGAGAGGAAATACCTGCTCTCCTAAAAATAACACTGCGGACAGTTTCAGGTTTCGAAGCAACCACCTGGATGCTATAAAGCATAACAAGAAAAACGTGTTGTACAGAGAAAACAAAACACTGCTGCATCAAATTCCTTATCAGGACCGTGAAGCATGGTGGTGGGTGTATAAAGATATCGGTTTAGAATAGTCACGCAAACTAAGCTGGCAATAAATAGAAAGGTTTTCAATCATTAACCTTGGAATCATTTGTTCAGTGAAATGACACTGTTCTTGTCAAGTGCATGCTTGTTAGATATGTAAGGGGCATGCTGTTATAGGACAAATATGAGATAAATGAGAATGTAGTGTGACGGCACAAGGACGCCGAGCATGTCCCAAAACATTACACCACGGCAATTTGCTGATTTTTTTTTTTTTATAGTTTATGGTGGCATTTAACCTTGTGGAGCTTCCTTGACAGCAGTCAGCTCATTTTCTAAGAACACAGGACACATGTTTTACAGAGAAAAGGCGAAAATGCAAGATCCTTTGCTTTGTCTGAAAACTTACGCTTATGTTTTTACCTCCGGCTGTTACAAGAACTGAATTACATCGGATTTTTGGTTATCCTTTGCCATACGGGTGTCTGAGAACGATCTGTTACTACAGAAACATTGGTGCATTAGTATGAACTTAATCAACACGTTCTGATGAATCAGATTTGAAAAATCATTGTGTTACATTAACGCTTAAATGGAGATCCTTTTAGCGCAGAACTGCCGGTGATACAAATATAAACGTTTTCCTTTACAGTTGTCCATTCGGTATTATTTGCCTACTTTATCACTATAGCGTACCAAAAGGGCACACCTTACCATGATAAAGACTAGTATCTCCTTATGTTATGTTTAGATAAGGATATTGACAGACGCGATGGTAGATCCTCAGCTGTTCAATGCACACCCTGCTAACAAGACACCACTGGATCAACAATAAACCTGGGTCAATATTTGAAGGCGGGGATGCCAAAATGACAGGATGAACAATAGTACGACAATGCCGATATGCAGCACGGCAACAGGAACTTACACTGTAACGGGGAAGACGTTACTGGCCGCGGTGATGGTCATGCAGGTGCTAAAGACGACCTGCTCGCAACGTCCGTGCAGGACGCAGTCGTCCGAGTTCCAGGACGCGGGCAGGGTGAAGGTGATGTTCATCTCTTCGTGAGCTTCCCTGCCTACGAGCAAAACCGCACACAACACACAGAATCTAAAGCTCCATGTAGGCAGGACATATCCGACACTGTTGTTTTAGCCGCTCTGCAATTGGCTGAACGACAGAAAATAATATGAAGGAATGATTCAGCCTGATATTAACTGAACTGATGCTTCCTGATCCATACAACACACACACACACACACACACAGACACACACACACAGAGGTCTGCTATCACTCATTAACATGGGCATGCTGTTCCAACATTCTTCAGTTTGAGGTTTCACATGAGTAATGCGTTATTAGGATTTTTAGTAGCTTAAATCAATAAACACCAAGCTCGCGCACTTTATCTGTTTGTTTTTTTTTGTTTGTTTGCTTCCTGACCTCTTAAGAAAAAGCCAACATACAGGCTGGGACCGCAGCCAGATTTTTGTTTACAGCACCTTCTAAAAGGAATCTCACAGTCTGGGTATATTTCCATCCATGACCTGAGGAAAACAGCAGCCTTGGCAGAGTGGCACTTTTATTCTAAACGTCACGAACAGAATTTTTATTAAACAGGAAATAAAACGCAACAGGAGAAACATACAACACAATACAATCCTTTAGCGCACTCTTACCAGCCAGGCCGACCTGATGGCCCAGAACGGTGGAGTAAAGGTGCGTGATGTTGCGCGAGTAACCTCCGAACGGCTTCAGGGGATCCAGGGTGAGCGTAATGGTGACCGAGATGTTAATAGGACCCGGATCCTCCAGCAGTAACGGCGCTTGAGTACTGGTGCGCGATTGGCCGCTCGTCACCGTGCTCTCTGGCGTCGTCGACTCGTTCAGGCCGTGCTTCAGGGTCTCGTTCTCCGAGATGCAGAAATCCGGCTCGTTGAAGCGTAGCAGGAAGGTGTTCCAGTCCTAAAGGGCGTGCGCATCACTGGTTATTTGATATATTCGATAACCATCTCTATTTTGCTCCATTTAAAAGGGAATCTGGGCCACTCATTTGTATCTGTATAATAGACAATAGTCTTTTAAGATGCCATGGTTAATCTACCAACAAAATTTTACCTGACAGGAAGTACACTGAAGAACCAGAAAAACTGGTACTGGTAGCCTATGCAAAATGCATAGCAATGCCATCTTTACACGTCACTGGTTGCGTCCTATGGAAGCTTCTAGAGCCGTTTCTGATGTCAGAATGGCAAGTTGTCACGATTGTGTGATTTTCAACATGGTTTAATAGTTGGAACTCATGATTACTTTGCAACGTTCTGTCCAAGATCCCACAGGGGACCTATTCGTATTAACTGGAATTTAATCCAGTGTATATACACACCGGGCTGCAGAATGTAACCATATTCATCCTGGTCTAACTGAAAAAACACTCACGGTCATACCCTTGTGAAACGACCTTGTTTGGTGTACATATCTCTAGCCAAATATCGCTGTCTTACAGCTCAGAAACTTCCTTCTCTTTAGTCCGTCCATAGTTTTTCCCCGGTTGAAACGATTAACCTGTATGTGGATAGACACAAAGTGCTGGAATCCGGTTCTTTTTATTCCTTTTTTGCTTTAAAACTAATAATGTGAGCCAAAATGCACAGGGTTTGAACTGAAATACCATCTCAAATCCTGAACACTTCACCTAGACCTATAGTCTCTCTGCTGGTTTATGTTACACGGCAAGAACTGGCGATTTGCCGAGGCTGCTCGGACACCACAAACACTTCATTACTATTAACACTTGAAGCTTTTAAAAAGTCAGTGCATGGGTCTGATCTGTAACTAGTCATTTGTTAGTGGAATAGATTTTCAGACTTCATTAAAAAAGCCCAACTGGGGTTAAAACGCTCCAAGTAAACATGCCACTCAGATCAACTCTTACCTCGGTCATTTCAGGCGATTTTATTTCCTTGATCTTGAAGAAATATCCAACCGTGAGGAACGTGATGGCCACGGCGCTTACGCTGACCATAAATATGACCAGCGGTGGACGGCTACCTATGTAGGTCTTCAGATTCTCCAGAGGGTTCAACAAGAACACCTGCACACAGAAAAACACTGTTCGGACGCTGTTTGGCATGTTAGTATGAACGAGGGATAAAACACGCAGGGCTGGTGTGATGTGGCCTTATGCAAAGTGGAGATTCTGTAGAACGTCATACCAGTTATAGACACCCACTTGTTTCGTAATCTTAACAAGTAATTGTTTGGGGGAAAATAAAATCTAAACAAATCTGATCATTCAGAAAACAAACAAGATTACAGAGCTTAAGCATGTTGCTTTGAGCAAGTATATGAAAATCTGGGTATGCTCGAGTTGCAGTATTTGCATGTTCTCAGCGTATCCTTGTGGGTTTTTTTTTTATTCTCTCTGGCTTCTCCGGGTTCCCTCTCCACCCGTAGGTGGACTGGCTATTCTAAAACGGTGCCTTGCCATAGACTGATGTCCCATCCAGGGTGTATTCCCATTTCTCTGATGGGACTACATCTGGGATCTGGTATAAATGGAGTACGTTTCATTTCTATATAAAGTCCCCATGAAATGGTGCGAGAGCCATGATTCGATCCCATACGTCGATGATTGCAGCGGGAAACATCACAGAGCGACACGGTGTTTAAGTGAATAGATTTCGAGATACGCTACGTGTAAATTTACTACGTAAATTCCAACCTCTCTCAAATGAACAAGCAACTAAAACTCACTTGCTGATAAAGAGCTGTTAGTGTACAGCAAGACCTGCCCACAGACCCGCCCACAACATTTAATTGGATGAACGCAAGACTAGTACAGGATGACTCATCAAAAAAAATTGAAGCTTTTTTCCTCCCTATATATATATATATACACACACTAAGGAACAACTACAAAAAGCTTTCGGGGAACAATTTAAACTAGTAATTTGGCTAGCACAGATAGTCGCTGACTTTTTGTAGAGTCACAGCACCATGCGTAAGTCTTAGGCACCCTGTTGTTTTTAGATACAACTTCTTTTTTTGAGCTCTGCATTACTGAGTCAGTACACAAATATTTTATCTTTCCAAGCGTTGATTCCCGACGAAATTAAACGCCACACAAACACGTTACATAAACAGAGCACTTCTCAGAAAAAAAAAAAATTGAATCATAATGAAGCCTGCTGTTTACTGCATGCAAAAAAAAAACCCCAACAAAAACAAAACAAAAAAAAGAAGTAAGTGTGACAGTCAAAGTCTCCAGAAGAGCTGTGTCAGATTCTCCAAGACGCTCAGTAAAACTTAGCAGCTAATTATTGTACAGTACGATGCAGAAGTCTTAGACACATGCAAAGACTCGCTGTAAAGCAAAGACGCCTTCGATGTTTCTACGTAAAAGAAAACGTTATAAAGTGGAGAGAACAGTACGTCGATATTTGCGGTGCCGCTCTCTTAAACAGTGTTCGCCGGTGTTCACAATGTGTGCAGTTTTATTTTATTTTATAAGGAAATTACCTGAGAAGATCGACGGAGCGTCTCGTAGAATCTGCCACAACTCTTCTGGAGACTTTGACTGTCACACTTACTATCCGGCAGCCTTTATTATGTTTTGTCGGGTTTTTTTGTCTGCTATGTAACGTGTCGCTTTCATTACTGACGTACGAACATTTCTGTGTAACACTTGTTGGAAAAGTAAGATATGGAAATAGAAAATGTTTCTGTACCGACTCAGTAATCAGTAAAAGCTGTAAATAAAACCAACAGGGTGCCTCAGACTTTTGCACAGCACCGTATATGAATTTTTTTTTTTTATATAATACATAAATATATAAACAAACAAACATGTTGGAGGGTTTAGTGGGCTTTCATCCAAGAAATACTGAGTAATCCAGCTTGAAAGTGCTCTGAGGTCGGCCAGCTGCATCAACACAGCTCTTCACTTTCATTATTCCCAGTGTAAAGCTGTAAGCTCTCTCTCTCACCAGACATTGTGTTTGTAATATTTTACACACATATACAACATAATAAGGCTTTCAACATACCTCAGTTTTGTACAACAAACAACAACAACAACAACAACAACAACAAAAGACTTTAATGCTACCCAAGCTAGCTGTAATGCTCACATACTCAAAAGAAAACAGCAGTTTTAAGGTTAGACAGTTCTGGTGTAGTACGAACTGGGGGAGATGAGCTCCATGTTGGACACAGTGTTTAGTGTTCAGTGTTTAGTGTTCAGTGTGTTTCTGTCTCCAGCTTCGCCTGGAAATGTGAACTCACCATTTTGGGGGTCGGTATTTATACACGTTCAGACGGCTCGCGCGCAGGCTAACAGGCTAGCATGAGGTTGGCTTCAGACGAAGGAGGAAGCAGGCGCGCGCAGGACAGGTACATGAGCAGCTCGCGCTCCTTCCCATTATTGACTCGCTCCCCTCAGACACTCGGAAAAGCTCTCAGACGCGAAGCTGCTGCTGATCCACCACAAACATCTCCAAGGCTCCACACAGCTAGGCTAGCCCACCAACTACGACGGACAAGTCGTCGATGAAGGGTTGCCTGGTCTGACGAAATCCGTCCCAATGGCCCTTAAAAACCCAGCCCTAATGTCAACACAGGAAACAGGAAACTCTTTCCTAAAAACAGCTTAAAACAGTCCCTGACAAACCCAGACCGTATCCCAGCCCCAAAACCAGCCAACTTGTCAATAACCAGCCCAAAACAAAAACAGCCCAGTGTCCTGACAAACCCAGACTGAAAACCAACCCCACCAGCCAACTGTACAGCAAAAAAGCTTGATGTTCCAACAATCCCAGCTCTAAACCTTACCAAAAACTAGCTAACTGGGCAACAAAAAAATCTAGATTCTTCTACTAAACCAGACCTAAACCCAACCCAATCCCAAAACATCTCAATGTCCTGACAAACCCAGACCAAAACCCAATCCCAAAACTAGTCATCTGGTCAATAACCAGTCCAAAACAAAAACAGCCCAGTGTCCTGACAAACCCAGATTTAAAACCAAACCAGCCAATTGTACAGCAAAAAAGCTTGATGTCCCAACAATCCCAGCTCTAAACCTTACCCAAAACCAGCTAATTTGGCAACAAAAATCCTAGATGCCTATACTACACCAGAACTAAAACCAACCCAAGCCCAAAACAGCTCAATGTTCTGACAAACCCAGACTTAAACCCAATCCCAAAACCAGTCAACTGGTCAATAACCAGCCCAAAACAGCTCAGTGTCATGACAAACCCAGACTTAAAAGTAACCCCAAAACCAGCTACTTGGTCAACACAAATTCTGATATCCTGACAAACCCAGACCTAAATCCCACCCAAAACGAGCCAATTGGTCCTTAAAAAGCTTTATGTCTCTACCAGCCCTGACCTAAACCCAAACCAAAACCATCTAATTGGTAAGTTAAAAATCTCAATATCCCTACAAACCCAGACCTAAGCCAAAACTAGCCAGCTGATCAATAAACAACCCAAAACAAAACGGCCTGGTGTCCTGACAAACCAGATTTAAAACCAATCAAATCCAGCCAATTGTACAATAAAAAATCTTGATGTTCTTACAGTCCCAGCTTACTAAAGACTAGCTAATTGGGTAACAAAAAAAAGCTAGATGCCTATACAAAACCGGATGTAAAACCAACCCAAGCCCAAAAGAGCCCGCTGCCTTGACAAAGCCCAGATCTAAACCCAACCCCAAAACAAGCCACCTGGTCAATAACCAGCTCAAAACTACAACAGCTCAGTGTCCTGACAAATCCAGATTTAAAACCAGCCCCAACAGAAAACTGTACAGCAAAAAACCTTGATGACCCTACAGTCACAGCTCTAAACCTTACCCAGTACCAGCTAATTGGGCTAAAAAAAAAAGTTGGGTTCCTATACTAACCAGACCTAAAACCAACCCAGGCCCAAAACAGCTCAATGTCCTGACAAACCCCGATTTAAAACCAACCCCAAAACCAGCTACTTGGTCAACACAAATTCTGATATCCTGACAAACCCAGACCTAAATTCCACCAAAAGGAGCCAACTGGTCCATAAAAAAAGCGTGATGTCCCTACCAACCCTGACCTAAAGCCAAACTAAAGCCATCTAATTGGTCCATAAAATAGCTTGATGTCCCTACCAGTGCTGACCTAAACCAAAACTAGCCAAGTGATCAATATTTGAAAAAAACAATAATTCAACGCAAATATTACCTACAATATTCCAGCTGAATATCACACCAGGGGTCAATAAAACCAGCACTAAAACCAATCCAAGGCTGCAGCCCAATAGTCAATAAAACCGACCCAAGAACCGATATGCTCAGCACATCCAGCATGAATTCAATCCAACCTTTAATAAATCCAGAAAACAGCCAATTCCATCAGCCCAAAGACCCAACCCCAGGACATGCAGCCTATTTGAAGACTATCTCACCCAAAATCATCCATCCATTCATCTTCATTAGCATTTTTGTCTTGGTCAGGGTCGCAGTGGATCCTGGGAACACTGGGCATAAGGGGGTTAATGCATCCTGGATTCCCGTCCATTGCAGACGACAGACGAGAACATGAAAAACTCAGCACAGTATACTGCTATACTGTATACACACTGTATACTGTATATTGTCACACTTACATAATTGCTGTGAGAATGATTAGGTCAAGAAATAATACATTTGGCAACTTAATACAGAAATAATATTGTGTATAAATGTGTTCAAATCATTTATACATACATACACACATACATACATACATACATATTAAGTAAACATACTGTATGCTAATAAGTTCTAAAACGTTTGCAAGTCACGTTTGAAAAACTTAGATCTGGCAACTCTGATCTGCTGTCCCTTCCCTTAAAGCTTTTTCATTTTCCCTAACCGTTTTCCGACAAATCCCGCCTCCTCAGAGTTGATTGGCTAGTAAGTTATACGCGCCCAACTACTGTGGGTGGACGCTATTCCCCCAGCCATCGCACAGTAGGCGGGATTTATCTCAACAACGGTGGGAAAAACAGCCGTAGCAACGCCCTCTGTGATTTGTTCAATCAGAGAATAGCAGCGTCATGGGAATGTCGATGCTCATTGGTTAATATAGCGCTACGAAAAATAAGGAGTAAGTTTGATTGGCTGGATGCGCTGTCACTCTACCAGGCTTCGCATCGATAAGGCGCGAGTCGCGACTTGTGTGAAATGTGAGTTTTGTCAAACTGATTGTTTTTTTTTCCATCAGAACTTGTTTGGGAATACATACGTGTCGGATGTTAATATATAATATATATTAATGTTAATGAGCAGAAGATTTGTTTGCTTGGTTTGTTGAATTCGTGTTATTATTTACAGCTAGCTAGGTTTAGCAGGTTATAACTAGTTAGTTGAGTAAACGTTATGACATTATGTCTGCAGATTACTGAGCGCTTCCGCCGGAAGTGTCATGGTGCTTCTGAGGGAAGGTCTGTGTCCAGGGTTGAGTGAAGATCTCATCAAGGCTCTGCGTGAACGAGATGTTAGAACAGGTTCTGCTAGGCTCTTCCAACACACTCTTATATTATTAAATGGAAATGCAGCATTGCTATACTTAACCATATTCATCTTTCAGTCGAGGACCTCGTCCTGTCTGACCCAGAACACGTGGCCCAGAAATGCTCAGTGTCCTATAAGGTTTGTAATGGACTCGGCTGTGCACGAAATATTTCATCATGTCCGCACCTTAATAACGCTTTGTCTGTTCGTTCATCTTGCTGAGATGATAAAGGAGTCAAAATGTCAAATCTGAACAGCCGATTTTACCTCAGCGTCATCTATCAATCCATCCATCCATCCATCCATCCATCCACCCATCCGTTGATTGTTTCACCTATCCATCCATCCACCCATCCATACACTCCCCCATCAATCCATCTACCTGTCCTTCCATCCATTCACACCTCCATCCATCCGCCAATCCATCCATCTATCCATCCGTACATCTATCAGTCTGTTCACAAATCCATCCATCCATTCAGCCATCCATTGATTGTTTCACCTATCCATCCACTCACCCATCAATCCATCCATTCACACATCCATCCTTACATCTATCAGTCTGTTCACAAATCCATCCTGCCATCAATACATCCATTTACCCATCCATTCATCCATTCACTCACCCATCCATACATCTATCAGTCTGTTCACAAATCCATTCAGCCATCCATTCATTGTTTCACTTATCCACCCACTCACCCATCAATCCATCCATTCACACATCCATCCTTACATCTATCAGTCTGTTTACAAATCCACCCTGCCATCGATACATACATTCACCCATTCATTCACTCACCCATCCATCCATCTATCAGTCTGTTCACAAATCCATCCACCCATCAATCCATACATCTACCCATCCATACATCCATTCACTCACCCATCCATACCTCCATCCATACATCTATCAGTCTGTTCACAAATCCATCCAGCCATCAATCCATTCGTCAACCCATCCATACATTTACCCATTCATCCATCCATTCACTCACCCATTCATCCATCCATCCATCCATCCATCTGTCTGTTCACAAATCCATCCACCCATCAATCCATACATCTACCCATCCATACATCCATTCACTCACCCATCCATACC
>JAOVVH010000037.1:12488736-12506464 GCA_028566435.1 Scorpiodoras heckelii
AGTAACGCGGCACGTTGCAACCGAAGAGTAAGTTTACATTCCAACCACAACATACATTAAAAAGTTAAAATACATCATCCACTGTTCGTAGACGTATCATCACATTTATTTCAAAAGTGCCTACAGCATATAAAATGAGTCTGAATAACATTGTTTATCATGCTAAATACAGCCGAGTGCTGTCTTGTAGAACACAGCCAATCAGCTGCCTGCTGTTGATGACATTGCAGGGCGTTTCAAATAGAGCCGTTTTAGTGACCGAGTTCCCTATGTAGTGCGCTTGGGATTCTGTACCCTGTGTAGTGTGTAGGGAGATGGGATACAGATTAGGGACACTTGCGATTGGAATGCAGCCTAAAACGAGTAACCTAACGGTCAGTTACGTGTTCACTGACGGCGCCGCTGGTTTGCGTAATTTAACAAACTTTTAATTGCATTCATTTTTTTAGTGCCGTTAATTTTTTTTATCGCGTTTAATTCTTTAACATGCTAACGCGTTCGTTAACGCGTTAATTTGACAGCACTAGTTACTATCAGTAGCAAATGAACTAAAAATTCTGTAGCTATTTTGCATGCCGTGGTTGACAGTTCTGGTAAAACAGTCACACTCTATAGTGTTTAATTTAAAACCCAGACCTTTTGCAACTTTTGTTTTTTACTTTTAGAAATAGCAAGTAATCCTTCAACCTATCATTTGTATCCCCGATAGGAACTGACCTATTTCCAAGTCCTATACCTTGTACATCATGACCATACCTACTTCAAGGACCCACATGTACCTCAAACCCCTTGAGGCAGTGGCTTAGTGCTTAAGGCTCTGGGCTACTAACAAGAAGGTTGTGAGGTCAAGCCCCAATGTCTTTGAGCTGCCACTGTTGGGACCTTGAGTAATGCCTTTCACCTTCTTCCTGCTCCAGGGTTGTTATATCATGGCTGACCTTGTGCTCTGAACGCAACTTCAGAACAACCTGGGAATAAAAACAAATACTCAACTGTAACTACTGTCAGAAAAAGATTTCTTCCTCTTCTGGAAATGCATTTTGATGTTTAATTAGGGTTAAAATGAATGTCTTGCCAATTTATTCATACAGCAATGAACTATCCCTTTATTCATAGTGCATCCATGTTAATGCTAATGTGAAGTGGAATCAGTGTGTCTGTTGATGTTTGGCAGCCACGACTGCCACTGACCGTGAGCTCAGTTTTGACAACAGTTTAAAGGGTTTTTTTTTTGCCACTGGTTTAAGCATGAGGAATGAATAGAACACCACTTTCATATTCATTAAAATGAACCACAGTCAATTACAGAAACAAATATACAGGTGGTGTTGCCAGCTTTTATGCTCATACGATCAGATTCAAGTATTAATGTCCTGTTACACCACTCATCATGACAAAATAGTGAAAAGGCCTAAAAAAACACCATTTCCTGATTGCCAGGTAAGATAAAAAGAAATTTTCTATAATTACAGGGGGGAATTTGGAAGAATGACATTAAGCGTTTGGTATTGAATTTTAAAATAAGTTGTTGGTAATAGAAATGTAAATGATATGTCTTGCGGTAGACCTCCAATACATTTACATTAATGACACTTGGTGGACACCGTTATCCAGAGTGACTCACATTTTTATCTCATTTACACAGCACTTGAGAGTTGAGGGTCTTGCTAGGGTGTCCAGTGGTGGCAGCTTGGCTATGGTGCAATTTGAGCTTATGACCTTCTGGTCAGTAGTCCAATGGCTTTAACCACTGAGCAACACTGCACAAGTGTAGCATGTACTCCAGTACATTCTCAGTATCCTGATACTCCGAGTGTAGCTAGCTGGTTAGTAGCACTCAAATAGAAATGGGGAAAGAAATGCATGTCCTAAATGCATGGTTCAACCTCGACTATAACTATGCCACTACACTCCGTATTAGCTAAATTAGCTACATAGGTTTAGCATGGAACTAACTGAATTATGAACTCAGTTAAGAAACTGCTGTTGTCAATTCAAGTTTATTTATTGAGGAAATTATTGTTGCCGTAATGGTTACAAGGTCCCCTGACAGCTTATGAATAATGGTCCAATGTAGGGCCCCACCTTCTACTTCATCTGGCCCACATACAGTACCACTGTGCAATGACTGTGATTAATCCCTGAATCTGACTTCCAGAAGACGATCACAACCTCATGACAAGCCAAAAATGTAAGCCAAAAATGTAAATATTATTAATCATTAAGCATTAATTGCATATGGGGCATATTTTCCTTAAATTCTGCATACCATTAAAACTGACAGGACATTTTTTTAACATCAATACACGTACACATTCCCATAATTTTCTGAGGTAAGATTAATACCTTATTTTGAAATAAGACAAATTATTTCTTGAGATAAAAAAAAAATGCCACACTCTTACAGTCAGTTTTACTGTCCTAGCTTTAATGATAGGATGTAAGACAGAGACAGTATCTGTAATTTAACTTGAAGTCAGTGTGGCCTGCACTGGAAGGCCGGATTCATATGGGTTGGAGGCTTCAATGGAGATACTTCTCATTCCCTTTGAATGGGGTGATGTAACGCGTTGCTGAACTGAATTGTGGGTCGCTTGCAACTCTTTGCTTGTGGTACAAAGGTTCAAGTGGCAGCACAGGCACCAACTATTTAAAAATTGGCTATTTTTAGCTAAAACTATTTAAATTTTAAGCATTAACATGCCCGCTGTTAAGCATTAACTCAAGATGTAAGTTATGGGTGAATCCAGCTGAAGATGGATTTTTGTCTTTGTCTTTTTTTTAAATAGGCACTGAAATTTAAAAACCTTCCACTCATGTGACTTTTTATTGTATCCAGTGGCATCCTAGTCCTGACACATACACTATATAGACAAAAGTGTTCGGACACACCTCTTAGTCAGACCTCATTAAGTGCTGAGGTGCCTAGTGCATAATAGTCACCAACGCTCTGCTCGCTCGCTAACTGCAGAGTTCCAAACCTCCTCTGGCGTTAACATCAGGACAAAAGCTGTACACCGGATACTTCATGGCATGCATTTCCATGAAGGAGCAGCTGCATGCAAGCCTGACATCATCAAGTACAATGCCAAGTGTCGGATGGAGTGGTGTAAAGCACGTAGCCACTGGACTCTGGAGCAGTGGAAACATGTTCTGTGGAAGTATGAATCATGCTTCTCTGTCTGGCAGTCCAATGGGTGAGTCTGGGTTTGGCGAATGCCAGGAGAACGTTACCTGCTTGACTGCATTGTGCCAACTGTAAAGTTTGGTAGAGAAGGGATAATGCTATGGGGTTGTTTGACATGGGTTGGCCAAGGACCCTTAGTTCCAGTGAAGGGAAATCTTAATGATTCATCATACCAAGACATTTTGGACAATCGTATACCTCCAATTTTGTGGGAACAGTTTGGGAAAGGTCCTTTTCTGTTCCTGTATAACTGTCCAAATCAAAGTCCATAAAGGCACGGTTGGGTGAGTTTGGTGTGGAGGAACTTGACTGGCCAACACAGAACCCTGATCTCAACCCAATCGGACACCTTTGGGATTAACTAGAATTTAGATTGTGAGTTAGGCCCTCTTGTCCTACATCAGTGTCTGACCTCACAAATGCTCTTCTGGATGAATGGGCAAAAATTCCCACAGATCCACTGCAAAATCTTGTAGAAAGCCTTCTCAGAAGAGTGGAAGGTGTTATAGCTGCAAAGGGGTGACCAACTCCATATTAATGTCTATGGATGTAGAATGTCATAAAAGAATGCCTATGGAATGTCATAAAAGCTCATGTAGATATAATGTCCCTCTGAATACTGATTCTGATCTAATGAAGTGAAGTGAAATTAAGTATTGACCTACTGTGCTTGCACACAGAGGAATTTGTCCTCCGCATTTAACCCATCCGTGCAGTGAAACACACATTGGTGAAGTGAGCACACACTAGCCCGGGGCGGTGGGCAGCCTCATCCAAGGGGGTTAGGTGCCTTGCTCAACGGCACTTCAGTTGTGACTTGTTGGTTGTGGGGATTGAACCGGTGACCTTCCGATCACAAGCCCGGTTCCATAACCACAAGCCCACGGCTGCCCCATGTGAAGCTTTCTGGCAAACTTTCTAAAAATAATAATAATACTTTAATAATAATAAAAGTGCACTTCATATCTGCATATGTATTTATATTTGTTTAGAGCACATTTCTCAAATCCATCAAAAACAATTCAAACCCCTCCCCAAGTTCATGCCAAATGACTATATAATTCTCAATAAAACACTGCCTAGCTGCAAAGTTGTGTAAGATCTGAGCTGTTTTCCTCTCTATGATCTAGTGTGTTTGCCTCATTTCCTGATTACTCTTCGGATTTGCTGTCTGGGCAAGTAAAGGTTATAGGTGGTACGATTACACAGACATGTTGTAAGCTTTCTAGCTTTCTAGTGACACCAGTCCCATGCTGCTGCGATCTACAGTATCCATGAAAAGGTTGAGGAATTCTGGCATTTTAGCCATCTTTGGCGCTCTGTTTTCAGTAAAAACGATGCTTCAGGTGCTGCTACAGAGCTCATTATGTTTCAATCCCTGGCCATTTTCTGGGTTAGAGACTATGTTTATTAAATACATTAAGGAGAATATATTTTTTTAAAAATTTATTTTAAGATATGGTCAACTAGTATTACATTTTTTTTTACAATTTTAAATATTTTTGTAGCAATTTTTAATTTATTTAATTTCATGCAGGCAAAATACACAGTGTTTTACATTGTTTATGATTAAGAAATAAAAAAAGGAGTCTTTTAAAAAAAGAAGTCATTCAAATTTTGCTCAAAATATTCTGAGAATCAAAGTGATTTGTGAATTGTGAAGCCAGTATCATGAACCAAATCTGTTCAGCAATGTGTTTGGAGTATATCATTCCAACCCAACTAATAATGCATTCATAATCATTTATAATTAATTAGCTTAACTACGGTATGTTTTGAAACACTCTCAGTGTTCAGCTTCATCAGCATAACCACTTCAAGACTTTAGATCTTGGCTTCCTTAATTGAGTGGGTTCAGGGAAGAATTTTATACATTTCTGTATAAAATATTCAAATGTAGGTTCACCGACTCAGCTGCATTATTTATGAACTTAAAATGAAGAACCAGAAAAGTCTGAAGCCAGTCGTATTTTGGACGGTGCATTATTATTATTTTAGTCCATCCAAAATAAAATCCTTAAAATATTGATGAAACCAAACTGGTGCTGTCTGACCTTGGAAAGAATGTTGATATTTTTGACAGCTGCATCTGTTCATGATGGGTGTATTTGGTCTTACTAGGTGTTTGACAAATTGTTTATACTCTGAAAAATTTCCAATTGCAATCAACGTGACATGACCAATGATTATGCTGACTGAAAATGTTACTATAGTTTGGGTTTTTTTTTGCTTGAAAAATGGATGAATATTAGCCAATGACAAAAACTGCTGCTTACAGTGCTGATTCAGCAGTCTGTAGTATTTAAAAATTATCACTGGAACTCTAACTTTGTTAAAAAAAAAAAAAGCAACCGTGGCTTGCAACACTCAGTAATACTGATTATTAATTAAATATTAATATTGAAATTGACACATTAATAAAAACGTTAATTATTTTCAAATTATATTATATTTTATTATAATTTTTGGGAATTGAAGACACTAATCGTTGCAGTTTTGCAAGTGGAATTTTTGCCCATTCTTGCTGTGTACAAGACTTGAGCTGCTCAACAGTCCGTGGTCACTGTTGTCTGATTCTCCCCTTCATGATGCGCCAAACATTTTCAATAGGAGACAGATCTGGATTGCAGGCAGGCTCATCAAGTCAGTTGTAACTCGTGGAGAATGAAGCCTGGCATTGTCCTGCTGAAATACACATGAAGTTCCATTTTTTTCCAAAAACGTGGACTCATCTGACCATAGAACACATTTCCACTGTCTTTCAGTCCATCTCAGATGACTTCAGGCCCGGAGAACTCGCCAGGGTTTCTGCACAAAATTAATATATGGCTTCCTCTTTGCATAATACAGCTTCATGTTGCATTTCTTGATGCAGCAGTGGATTGTGTTAAGTGACAATGATTTTGCAAAGTTCTCCCAAGCCCATGTGGCTATGTCCATCCTGGTAGCATGACGGTTTCTGAAACAATACCACCTGAGGGCTCGATGGTCACACCTTCAGCAGTGGTTTCCGCCCTTGGCCTTTACACACTGAGATTTCCCCTGACTCCATGAATCTTTTCATGATATGAACTGTAGATGGTGAAAGATGGTGGACCTAAATTCTTTGCAATTATTATATTTTTTGAACTGACTGACAATTCTCTCATGAAGTTTGGCACAAAGTGATGAACCACGACCCATCCTTGCTGACAAAGACTAAGTCTTTGGTGGATGCTCCTTTTGCACTCGATCTTGACGACCTCATCTGTTACCAGTTAAACTGTTAATTGTGGAAAATTTCAGAACATTGCTACTTGTATTGCTTATCGTATTTTGCTTCTGTCCCAACGTTTGAGCGTGTTGAAGGCATCAATTTCTAATTTGTTTATATTTAACAAACAGAATTAAGTTCATCATTGAAAACACTGAAAATCTTTTCTTTGTCCTTTGTCCAGATTTCAGTTTTTACTGCATTTTAGTTTCCTATAACAGCACATCCTGAAGTAGTTTATGCCTATTATACCATAGCAATTTGCAAAGTGCTGACACTAGAGTCTCCTTCCACAATGTTACAGAAACATCTCCTTACAGAAAACTTCACCTTATCAGCAATTACACCGTTTTTAAATTAATTTATGTGGAGAATCCCCCATAATTCTTGGTGTAAGTGGTCATTATAGGAACGAGCACATTACTATTAAACTGCAGCTGGAACTACTGTCAGAGCTGCTTGTACAGAAAAATGAATCAGAACTGAAAATTCAACACTGCTGTGATTTCTGTCATTTCAGTGCATCATTAATACAATGTATCTGTAGTCCATTTTTGCTTGTTCCATATCACTGCCGATGCATTATTTACTGAACACAACCAGGACTGGGAGATGGAGAGGATATTAATAGCAAGCCCTCTGGCTGATCTGAGCTCCCATGAATCTGATTCATCACTCTGCTCAGTCAGTTTGCATCCTTATGGCTAATCTGTGTTTGCATTTTCTGTCTCTATGTAGTAAGAAACAGCTTCATCCAATCTGTTTTTTTTTTTTATTTTATACTTACTATCCCTCCAGGCTCGAACACATACATGGGCTGGACAGATGCAGACGCAAAGCCAGGAATGAGATGAGATGGAATTGGGAGCCATTTCTATAAACAATTCATGCTTACTGAAGGCATCAAAGCCTGGCCGGCCATTAGCCAAATGCTTACTGCGCTCATGTGCTTCGAGGCATGGGACAGCCAATCAATGATATTCCGGTGTGTGTGTGTATATATATATATATATGTATGTATGTATCTCCATCAAAAGAGCTAATGGTGACATTTGGATAATTCCATCCATATTAGGATTGGGCTTCCAATATACCAGCCTCTATATCTCAAGACTACAGCCTGTAAAGCATGACTTCCCTACCAAGTAGCATGTTGAGATGCTTCAAAGCACCCCACTTTCTCTTCTTGGAAGATTTCTCAGCGACATTGCAATGCAAAGGCTTTTCCAATAACTACTTTCTGCCTTGCAGAAGATGCTTCAAATATCGCAAAAGCTGACAGGCAAAAAAGCTTTTGTTGGTTGCCACCTTTGTGAAAAGGGAGGAAGATGCAAGAAAAAAAAAGGGCATGCTTTTTCCCCGAACACAGTATGGAAAATAGATCATGAAACAAACGAATTTGCTCTTTTGGAGTAAACACAGATCAGCACTACTTAGACAATATTACACGGCTGCTTTTATATGAATGGGAAGAATTGTTAAAATCAATATCCAGGAAATGACCCCTTTATTTCCATGATGGCTTTGAAGGTACATAAAAATAGAACAATAATGTAAATACCAAAGTAAGAATAGGCAAGACTATTTTAAAAACTATAAAACTGCTGCATAATGTTTCGACATCTCTGATGGATCATTCTCAGCACTGCAGTGACACCGATGTGGTGATGGTGTGTTAGTGTGTGTTGTACTGGTATGAGGGGATCAGACACAGCAGTGCTGCTGAAGTTTTTAAACACTGTGTTCACTTACTGTGCACTCTATGAGACACATCCACCATATTGCTCCAGGCTGTATATGTAAAGTCAGAGACAGTAGCTCATCTGTTGTTGCACAGTTTGTGTTAATCATCCTCTAATCCTTAAGCCCTCTCATAAATACTAAATGAATTCAATGAGAGTAAATCATAAGGTCCTCCAAATTTGAAACAGACGGCTTCTAAATGCCAAATTTCCAACATCAACTTTTTTTTGTTTTGTTTTTTGTTTCATATTTAGAGAATGAACCCACCCACTTCTTCCATACACATATCCCAAGCCTATACAGCCAGGTAAAAGGCTTCACTTTTATTCCAAGAGCAAATCAGAATCACGTTATTCATGACCTGGTATTTCCAGTGCATACAAATATGCAGACATGTAAGGAAGAAAAAAACATTTGCCCAGCATGAAAAGGCCTATGAGAGGCTGTGTGTAAAGCTCTCTGCCCACACGATCAAATGGCCTGGACAAGCTATTCCATCCCAGAGTATGAGAAAATAATACACAGTGAGCCAAAGAAATCCCACCCACTTTTGATTCACCCTTTGATTTTTTTTCTTTTAAATGATTTTTGCCCTTCTTTCTCTAGGCGAGAAAAAAAAAATCTCTTTCAACTTGACTTCTCCACGCCGAGTTGATCTGCCAGAAAGAGCTGGCTTCTCTGGCTTTTGTCAGGCTGAGTAATGGTTTAAGAAAATTACTTTTTTTTTCTGGGATGCTCAAGCAAGATATAGGTATCACTGCTGATACAATCAACCTAACCCACTTATCAGACGTTTCTATACAAAGACCATGGTCTAATTCAACCATGATATAAAGATTTAATTGAATTCTTTGGCTCTGTTGGACGTCTACTCCAGACGTTTGCTTCAGTGGTAGGGGACAGCTAGCTTGGTATAACCAGACCTAAACTCACTGCCTGAATTACAGGGTCTGTCCACACTCCATTGGGAAGCGTTTCTAGTCATTGCCTTCTAAGGAGCATAGACTTTGGGATAATTTTGAAACCAGTGGACCAGGATTTAATCAATAGCCGACATATGCTGTGTACCAAGCTGAGACCTTTCCCCAATGTGAGCAGAGTGCAACCCTACACCATATGACCATATAAATGGCCATTGCAGATTTCAGAAAGCCAATTTAAGGCTAGATGGAATATTACACCACTCAAGATCGCAGTCTAGCTACTTCTTGGTACTACTTCTGGCATTGCTTCATCTAGCTCTAGAACTACAAAAGAGCTGAAAACATAGGCTTCATTTCATCATCACTGCACTTACTCTATAGCCACCCCCAATAGTCGCTGATTGGTCAGAAAGGCTCAGCAGTTCATCATCAGTTCACGTTACCCATCTGAATGGTGCTCCACTCATTCTGTTGGTGGCGTACATTTAAAAGGCATAACATCTTCGGAAATTAATAACCGTTCAGTACCCAAACCCCGTTAATATTATGACGTAACTTGTGAGCAAATATTTCATCTTCCTTTCAACTTATAGAGCAGCTAGGTAGCTAGTCAACAAGCTAGCTTGACCACCAAAATGGGTGGGGTTAAATTTGTACTTCAGCCAGCCAGTAGAGAGCCTCACCAAAGTGGCTTCACTTTTTAATCCCTGTTCTGATTCCCAGCCATATATGGGCATGATGAATGACAATGGAATAAACGCCATGGTGATAAATGTCACAATGTGCCTCATTGTCACCTTGGATTTTTCAGCACAACAACATTGTAAATATTGATTTTGTTATTGACTGGTACAAAGTACTGACACTGGAGACTTCCATAAGGTGTTACCTAAACATCTCCTACCAGAAAACATCCGTTTCTCATTTAGCCTTAGCTAACATATGCAAGCTAGACCATTAATATAAAGCTGTTATTTATGTTACAGCTGGAAGTACTGTCAGATCTTAGATAAATCATATATACCTTCTGATTCGGTGTCTTTGGTGTCGGATATACTGGATGACACGACGTGATAACTTACCCTGCTCTGCCCCTACGTAGAATGCAACGTTGATTAAAAGAAGATGGCTATGCCAGACTGTTTGTCATGGAGATATCGGAGCAAGGAAGTGACGAGGCGTGATAGTTCAGTGTGATTTTTAATGCTGCACACGCTTCTGGATTTAAGCGTTGCGCTTTTTCGATTTGCCCCTGTAAATTGTGCGAGTTTTATAAAAAGAGCTGTCCAGGTGCAGAAACATATGGTCTCTTCTAAAAGCCTAAAATGTGGAAATCAGATCCAGCTTTCGCAGCACAAACAACAGAAGCTTCCAGAAAACAATAACAGATGACTGTAGTCATGAAAACTCCATACGTAGGCCTAGTGTATGAGCATATAAGCGTATGAGCCTCCTTGCTGGGGCTTTAAGTCACTTATGTAGCATTTATACGATTTTTGTTTAACAAGCACCAATAAACATCATTTTATTTGATTACTGTGTAGTAGATTATCGTCATCCAATGCGTAAAACACCAGCTGTAAAATGAAGTGAACATGACATGGCATTAAAGATTTTATGACGCATATGGCTTTGCCTTTACATGAAGGAGAAAAGAGATTGAACCTTCAATTACCGTTTATCACGTGCCATTAAAAAAACATTATTGATATCTTAAAGTATTGAAAGACCCTCTATGAAGTCTTCACCTATCACCTTACCTGTATCCATCGACCGAAATGTTCAGTAGGTGGGAGGAATAAAAAACGCACATGAACATGCGGAGAACATCTGAAGCTCGAAGAAACCTGAGCTCAGGATTATATTGAGGACCTTGAAGCTGTGTATTGCTGCTAGGAAACCAAGAAAAGGGTAATAAGATGGTGATAAGGACTCTCTTTCTAGTCTCTCTTTGCATTGGATCCTTTGCATTAGCAGAGTAAATATCTGTTAATAGAGATCAGCAGTGGAAGTGAACAGAGTACCGTATCTGAATTCCTTAATTAGCCTGTTATTAAAGTTAGCAGTCTAACTGTAGCCTGGAAACTTTTTAAGCACAGCAAACACCTTTGCCCTTTAAATACTAATAGAATGTAATCTTTTATTAGACTTTACTGGAGAAGCGGAATGAACATTTTTCAGCAATTTCATATTTAAAAAATGGTCATGCAGAACACGAGCAAATGTTTACATGCAGAAGATTCAATAGACATGACATTATTAATATATAAACATTCTGTTATTATAGACGGATGTGAGAGAGGCGATCTGAAAAAGAAAGAGCACATTTCTCTCATTTAATCTAAGGTTTAAACTCCTTGTTTTTTTTTAAAATGCAGCCACGTATTTTTTTCTTTAGTCAAAAAAATGATTGCTGTATTGAGAGATGGAGTGTACAAACCTTTTCTTTACTGATTCACATCAGATGGCATACAGTCAGCTCCAGAATTATCTGCACCATAAGCAATGACAACAAGCAAAACACATGCAGTGGGGGGAATCTTGAGATTAAATGTATGATGAACTGTATTGTTTTGTTTTAATACAACTAAATGATAATACTGAGTCTCATCCCATAAGGTTGGATGCTCTTCCATGGAGAATATTTTATGCCCTTTTATAATCCCACAGGTTTCTGCTTACAGAGTTCACTTATTAGCTCAGACCACAGGAGTTCAAATCTTGTTTCTTGGTAACATTTCTTGTTTCTTGGTAACATGACCAGCTGTAATATTCTTGAGAGGCGAATAAGGGAATTGACAGTTTATAGCTGCTGTAAAATTAATCTTAAATTAGTCTTAAATGTGTCGTACTTTAATTTGAAATTTCTGTGATGTAAGAGGAATAAAAAAAACAAACTGGACAGTAATCAACTTTGGGTGGCAACAGGAACTACAATTTAGTTTGACAGATTGAATAAAGTGTCTTTGTGGCTTTGGAAATAATCGACTGAAACATAATGAGCCCCAAAGTAGAAACAGAGCTCCAAAGTCGGTTAAAATGCCCGTTTTCCGTAGGTTTTAGTATTTGTTTGAAAGCTACTGAAGAGTTCTTCAGAGCTGCAGATCGTGTAGGCTCACCACAAAAGAATGAGATCATTCGACCAGCATTCCAACTGTATAGTTGAACTCTTTGGGATGTTCAGATTGGGACCTCTGGTGTTCAAACAGTACAACTGCATTAGATGCATTTTTAATAGGTGTTGATTTTTATTATGTCAGTTGCACTTTTTTGTGTCATGTACTTTTACACTCCTAGTAACTACAATTAACACTGGGTGCTATAACACCACCCTGTCAGTATTTTCCTATAACAGCACCCCTTCCCTTCCAAATTTTATTGCTTCTTATTTTTTTTTGCAGAAGTGATCGATTCTTGACCTGCTCAAGACTGATTTGAATTTATTTACTGAACATAAAATTGAGGCTTAGACTGATTATATGTTTTATACAGATATAATCCAAACCTTGCAAGACTTGAGGTCTCAACCCTGCTTTGTCTTACCCAGCCTACCACATTGTTTATAACCGACAGCTCCCGAATCTCCTTTGATACTCTGCGCCCCTATAAACACGAAGTCTCGGGTCTCTTTACAACAGAAAGTTCCATAACTTCTTGTGACCTAAGTGACCCTACGCTCTTAATTAAGACTTGGACACAGAAGCCGAGAAGTCCTTGCCTTTCCACAGCACGGCTCCTGAAGTCTTCAGAGTGTGCTACAAATGGCAAAACAGATGGAGTATCAGATCCAACATAAAAAAAAAATCCAACATGAAACCTTGAGGGAAGGTGAGGCAAAACAAATTACCCACTCACCTCACATGGAGACATCAAAAACAAAAAGCTGAGTATTACACTGCTGTCTTTTCCTGTGCACGATCCTAAATTCAAGTTAATTCAATTCATATTCATTCTGTGATCCTATGATTGGTAACTATTTGTCACCTTATGAAAGGAACCTCCTGGGATGCGGCTGTATTCACAGAAGCACTTTATTAACCCATAACCATGTTTTAATGTTGCAAGCTTTTAAGCTGCAAACAGTACCGGCACAAAACAGAGTTGTAAAGTTGGGCGTGGTGTTCTGGGAAAATCCATTGCTGTGACTGCAGCTGGATTCTTGCAAACAACAGACACCTGGGTGCCAGTTTTCCTTCCAGTCAAGCAGGAGCCACACCTCATTCCACCTGTTTAATCAACGGATCCAATCAATAGATCTTGACTTTCAGTAGTCTGTGGTTTCTGCTTGGATTGGAAAGAAAACCTGCACCCACAATGTTCCTTCTCCGATAACACTGGATACCACTGCAGTAGATGAACAAATGCACCTGCATTAATAAGGTGCATTAGGTAAGATTTTTTAAAGTAGATCTCTAACAGTTAAATGGGTGGAGCTAAATAAGATTTTGCTCATTGAACCCACCCACATTTCCATCTATGTACACAAAGCTCCACCCCCAAACTTACGTTGGTTCAACTAGAGTGACTGGAAGTTGTATTTCCAAACTGTGCTTTTTTTCCCCAACTACATAAAACACTCACTCTCAGACAATGGCTTAAACTATTATTTTTAAAAAAATCATTATTATGTAATTTTTCATGTTATTTATATTGCAGTAGACCAAGATGTAATTTCTTTTTTATGTTATCAGATCCAGCTCCACCACCCCCTGGACTTTTGGTTTAGGACTTTTGGTAAATGCTCATGTTATTTTATTTATTACATAATTAATTGTTTTTAGACAATCAGTATGCTTGTGTCTTTTAGGAGAATTGGAATGAAATGTTTAAATGCTATACGGAGTACAAAAAAAGCCACAATTGCACCATGTGAAGAATTTTCCACACTCGAAAATAACCTTAATAGTCTTTATACACTCACAAGCCTTTATGATACTCTCTTCCAAAACAAACAATTAAAATGAAAATTGGACTTCTTGGTGGTAGTGGTTAATTTAAAAAAAAAAAAAAAAAAAGGACAACAATTATAATCATAATTTATAATCATTTTTTAATAATAATTTGCAATAAGTTGAAATACCTTTTGGCTAGTACTTACAGACCAAAAACAACAAAAGCAAGCAATGTTCAAATATATTTTAAGATTAAATCAATTTGACAACAACATCTAGTAGGATGTTTTCTAAAAAAATACTCCTCTGGTGTGCAGTGAGGTTCTTCTAAGCTGTTATGTATCATATTGGAAAATATCTTTCCCCAGCCTTTGTTTGCTAGCACTCGCTTTCACTTAGCAGTTTTTAATTATTTACAAAGTCCCAATTTATCACACCTGATTTAGCTAATTAAGCCTCCAGGAGCATTTGAATGTCAGAATCAGGTGTTCACAATGAGGGCTGCAATAAAACTCCTCATTTCAAATGCAAAACGCAACAACAAATGGTGTTTTTTTTCCTCAGACACATTTCTCACGGTTGATTAAAGACTCCCGGAACAAGCAAACAAACAAAAACAGGAAGACAATTTTCATTTCTCACAAACGAGAGAGAGAAAGGAAAAAGGAAAAGTTAGTTAAACAAAAGATTTTGTGGGTCTGAGTGCCTTGCAATGCTCTTATTTCCTAAATGATTTAACCTTTAGCTGTTTTTTCTTTTGTTTTTGTTTTTGATGTTCTGACCTTGACTGTGTAGTAGAGTGATTTGGACAATATAAACATCTCTGCGAGTTGAAATTCACACTCACACGGCTGCTTAATATTTGGTCCTATTAGTAGCTTCTGTGGGCAGTTCATCTCTGCTAGCTCTGCTTGTCACTTCAATTTATCTATTTTTGTGCATTTTATATTTAATAAGCCAATCACAAAGAAAACTTTCAAAGCATTGTTTTCTCATTTAAAACAAAAAACACACACGTCACCTCCACTAGCTCCTCCACTACATCTCGGCATGCTTTTGCTTTCTGTTTCACGTGTTTGGGGGGGAAAATGGGGTGGAAAGAGAGATGATTATATGACGTTTTATATAATATAGTCAGACTTAATTAAGTGGGATTGATGAGAGGCACTCAGATCTCTCTCGTATTGTGATTAAACTGTCATTTCTTATTTATTTAGAAAGAGAACAACGCAAAGCATTAAAGACTTCGGACTTTCATAAGAATTAATGATATCTTTGGATTGGCATTTTCTTTCTTGCGCCAATATGAGTAAAATGGATGCAGCAAGAGGCGGAGGAAGATTGCTAATTGGCATTTTTATTAGAGTAATTGACTGTAACATTTTTCCTTTCTGCACTACTGCATATTGTACTGTGATAACAAATAGAAAAATAGAGTAAAACCCCCTGAAAAATACTGTTGATTTTGTGATTTGTGTCCATCACATGCAGTACTTTTACATCACATAGTAAAAAGCTTTATTCTTGGATTCTGCTAAAACATCCTTTAATTTCAGTTTAGTGTAATATTAACACAGTTGTGACATGTGTTCTGAGGCAAACCAACAGATCAAAAGTTTCTTCAGCCGCTACGCTTGAAATATTTAGGGATGATTGTAGGGGTGGATAAATAAATTGCTGTTTGGACAGCGTTCTACCTCCAGATCCATGCTGAGACATTTATCCAATGGTGAACAAAAAGGAAGACTCGCTTGTCACTAAGACTGGAGTAGCAGAAACCTGAAATTGTCCCAAATTGCAGCATAATGTAGCAAGTCAAGCTTGTATAGTGTGTGCTGTAGTGGCCAATACAGTGGATCAGCATACTACCTAAGATTGCAGCACATCATATTAGGTTCCCCCTTGTATACCCAGCACATTCACTAGTCCTGAAAGACCTGTGATTCTGCTTACTAGCTCATTTTGGCTGTCCATTTTTCCACAACGTTAAGCAGCAGTTTATTTAAAGAAAGATTTTTTTTTAAACGTAGCTAATTATGGCGGTCTCCCAGTTCACTTTGCATGGTATATGAACGCTCCGAAGTAATTCTGCGTTTGTAAGAAGAAAGGGTGAGAAAGAGAAAGGGAGAAAAGACGGAGGTGGTGGAGAAAAGATCAAAGATTATTAGGTATGCTCTTTCAAGAAGCCATTTGAGAAATTCTACATTGTGGGCAGAGTGCAAGCAGAGTGGGACTCTGGCAAGATGAGGTATGGCAGCAAAACTAAAAGGGAGAGCCCGAAGGTAACACAGACATGAGGGAGACCTGGGATATAAAGCAGCCAGCCACTTCAGCCAGTGCAGTGAGGATAATGTGTTCATATCTTCTGCTTCTAGTAAGGACTCTGGCTGCAACATTCTGAACTAACTGGACCTTATTACTGGAACATACACTATATAGACAGAAGTATTCGGACACCTACACATTATATCTACAGGAGGTTCATTATATTTTATGACATTCCAGTCTAAATCATAATAAGGGCCTTCCCCAAACTGTTCCCACAAGTTGGAAGCATACAATTGTCAAAAATGTCTTGGCATACTGAGGCCTTAAGATTTCTCTTCACTGGAACTAAGGGGCCTGGGCCAACCCCTGAAAACAACCTCATAGCATTATCCCACCTCCACCAAACATTACAGTTGGCACAATGCAGTCAGGCAGGTAACGTTCTCCTGGCATTTGCCAAACCCAGACTCATACATTAGAGTACCAGACAGAAAAGTGTGATTTATAACTCCACAGAACGTTTCCACTGCTCCAGAGTCCAGTGCCTACATGCTTTATACCACTCCATCTGACACTTGGCATTGTGCTTGATGATGTAAGGCTTGCATGCAGCTTCTTGTTCATGGAAATGCAAGCCATGAAGCATCTGGTGCACAGCTTTTGTCCTGATGTTAAAGCCAGATGAGGTTTGGGACTCTGTAGTTAACGAGACAGCAGAGCGTTGGTGACTATTATGCACTATGCTCCTCAGCACTCAGCAACCCTGTGGTGTAACTTTACATGGTCTGCCACTTCATGTCTGAGTTGCTGTTGTTCCTAAACGCTTCCACGTTTTAATTCTACCACTCATAGTTGATTGTGGAATATCTAGGAGGTAAGAAATTTCATGAACTGACTTGTTGCAATGGTGGCATCCTATTACAGTACCACACATGAATTCAGTGAGTTATTAGAATGACCCATTCTTTCAGAAATGTTTGTAAAGGCAGACCGCATGGCCAGATGGTGGCGCGTGCCATGGTAAGGTGGCGCGTGCCATGGCACGCATAACGCGTGTCCACACAGCAGCCGCTCTGGGATGAGGTGCTTTACATCGAACCCCCGGAGAAACTTAATTTCATTCAGTATGTGCTTGCATGTATTGATGTTACAATAAATCTTTGAATTGAATTGAATGCTTGATTTTATACATCTGTGGCAATGGGACTCCATGAAACACCTGAATTCATTGATTAAAAGGTGTGTCTGAACACTTTTGTCTATATAATCTATTTCTGAGATGAAAGAAGGCTCTCCTAGTAATTTTACCTACAGTTGTGTTCAAAATTATTCAACCCCCACTGCAGTAAAGTGTTTTAGCAAGTTTGGCATTTATTTTTTTATCTTGTTCACAATCAGAACAAATAAGGACTTGTATAACAGACAAATGCAACTTAAATTACAACAATATTTTTTCTAATAT
>JAOVVH010000037.1:12523615-12539139 GCA_028566435.1 Scorpiodoras heckelii
TAGTTCTCTCTGTTCTATAGTTCTCTCTGTTATACAGTTCTCTCTGTTCTATAGTTCTCTCTGTTCTATAGTTCTCTGTTATATAGTTCTCTCTATTCTATAGTTCTCTCTGTTCTATTGTTCTCTCTGTTATACAGTGCTCTATGTTCTATAGTTCTCTGTTATACAGTTATCTCTGTTATACATTTCTCTCTGTTATACAGTTCTCTCTGTTATACAGTTCTCTCTGTTCTATAGTTCTCCATGTTCTGGAGTTCTGTCTGTTGTACAGTTCTCTGTTCTATAGATTTGTATTCTGTAGTTCGTACTGGTTTCTATATTCTTAGAAAATGGGTTCTTCAAGGGCTCTATTTCTTTAAAGGGGTTCTACATTTAAATGTTATTGCATGGTACACTCCCTGTTGTATAGTTCTCTATATAATATACTTTAGTACTCACTGTTATTCTATAGTTCTCCCTGTTCTATAGTTATCTCTGTTCTGTAGTTCTCTGTTCTATAGTTCTCTATGTTCTATAGTTATCTCTGTTCTGTAGTTCTCTGTTCTGTAGTTCTCTATGTTCTATTGTTATCTCTGTTCTGTAGTTCTCTGTTCTATAGTTCTCTATGTTCTATAGTTATCTCTGTTCTGTAGTTCTCTATGTACTATTGTTATCTCTGTTCTGTAGTTCTCTGTTCTATAGTTCTCTGTTCTATTGTTATCTCTGTTCTGTAGTTCTCTGTTCTATAGTTCTCTCTGTTCTATAGTTCTGTCTGTTGTACAGTTCTCTGTTCTATAGTTCTGTATTCTGTAGTTCGTACTGGTTTCTATATTCTTAGAAAATGGGTTCGTCAAGGGTTTTGGAAGGTAAATGGCTCTTTCTTTAAAGGGGTTCTACATGGAAATGTTATTGCAAAGTACAGTCCCTGTTGTATAGTTCTCTCTATAATATACTGTAGTACTCACTGTTATCTATAGTTCTCCCTGTTGCATAGTTCTCTCTGTTGTATATTTCTTTGTTCTATAGTTCTCCCTGTTGCATAGTTCTTTTTTCTATAGTTCTGTGTTCTATAGTTCTCTCTGTTCTGTAGTTCTCTCTGTTCTGTAGTTCTTTGTTCTATAGTTCTGTCTGTTATTCTGTAGTTCACTCTAAAGTATAGTTATAATTGTTTAGTTTTCTGTGTTGTATAGTTCTCTCTGTTCTATATTTTTGTGTTGTATAGTTCTCTCTGTTCTATATTTTTGTGTTCTATAGTTCTCTCTGTTCTATATTTTTGTGTTCTATAATTCTCTCTGTTCTATATTTTTGTGTTCTATAGTATTATTCTATAGTATTATATAGTGCTCTTAGTTATATATTTCTCTCTTATATACTGTAGTTCTCTCTGTTCTATAGTTCTCTTTGGTGTATAGTTCTCTCTATTATGTACAGATTGTCTGTTATTCTCTACTTCACTCTGATGTACAGTTCTATTTATATAGTTTTTTTCTGTTCTATAATTCTCTGTTACATAGTTTTGTTCTATAGTTTTTTCTGCTCTGTAGTTCTGTGTTCAATGTTATATAGTTATTTTTGGTATATAGTTTCTGTTCTCTGTTCTCTCTATAGTTCTACTTATAGCCTTTAAGTGTTATAAAATAAAGAACCCTTATGTGTGCGTAACGGAACATCCCTCCCTCCGTATCCAAGACTGTAGTTTTCTACTGTCCTGGTCTTCTAGTTTTGTAATTTCTTGGCTCCCATGAAATTGCCCCTAGTTATGAGAGAGGGTGTGAATGTGGGTGTGCATGGTGCTCTGTGAAGGACTGGCTTCCTAACCAGGATGAATTCTTTCTACTTGTGTGCAGTGTTACAGGGCTTGTATCAGAATACACTGAAACTCTGACTGAGATAAACTGTTTACTCAACATATATTTATTATATATACTGTATGGCCTTCATGGAAAGTGTCATTGCTTTTTTCAGTACTGTGCCACCAGGACACTTCTCAGCACCTTGGGGATGATTAAACGACCTCAACACGGCTTCTGGCTTAACAGGAGCACAAAGCCACACTGCCTTGCAGCTCTCCAGGTCAAACAATAGCGAGCTTTGAATATAAACCCGCCGAATGAATCAGAGTTATGCCGTACACATTGCTCCACAGTGGAAGGTCACTCGAAAATTATTGCCTCTTTTGAACAGGCAGGCTTGTCCATTCTTATATTTATTTATTTATTTATTTTTTACAAATGACCCTCAATCATCTTTAAAGCGATTTGCTGTTCTCTCAGCTCAGAGGAAGACAAACAGCTATATCCATCACCGTGGCCACGTACACACCTCAATTATGTGGAGATATGCGGGCATATCTGGCAAGCCCTTCATCACTGTCTCCTAGCACCAATTTCTTTCCTGAAGTCTTCATTCCTCCTTGCCAATAATGCCATTTCGTGAGCAGTTAAATGTGCAATATGTAAATGTCAAGGGTTGTTTTTAATAAAATGGATTCCGGAGAGAAATTGTGGTTCTTAAGAACAAAAAAAAGTGTCATAGTCGTACAGTAAGGCTGTGTATAATATCTGCTTATAACTCCATATAAAATTGCAACAGCGGAGCAAGCACTGATGCACTGAAGGTAAGGAATAAAACACTTCAGGGGTGTGGTACTCTAGGAACAGAAACCCAACGCAAAGTTACTGTATTTTCCAACAACTCTCTGTCTTTAATTCATCTTATACAACAATAATTTGCCTAAATCACACATCATTATGGTATACTTTTTATCCATTTATAGCTACATTTAATGCTGTGGTTGTCGCATAGTTCCTTGTATCAGCTATTTCATAACTGCTATAAATAGTAGTTCCCTCACCAGGGGGAGAAAAAGAACCTACACAAAACATCTCGTCACATTACAGAGGAACCATAAAGCACAAAGCCCTGAAGCCTTTCATGTATTACAACGCACTACCACCAGAGACGTGTTCCATAAATAGCAACTAAAATAAACGACGCCTAATTCAAACCTTCACCATTTATTACCATTATTAGCCTTAGGTTATGTGAACATGAACGAGCTGTTACTAATTAATTAATTAATAATGAATTCATAGACTTGTACTGTACAGTGTGTTTTAAACAGTATATTAATTAATGCATCTGAAATGTCATCATTGTTCGTTTGTTTAGTGCTGAGATTAAAAACAAAGGCCGTCCTTTCATCCTGCTTTCTGAGCTCGCCCGCTCTTCTCTTTTAGCCTCTTTCAAATTGAAAAAAAAAAGACTAGCATGAATGCAGGAAAACTATCTTTTACAGTATAAAGCCTATTGAAATGTGAGTCAGGGGAGAAAAAAGAAAAGAGGAGCTGTGCTCACATGGAGCATGGTATACAGTAGAACCAGCCACGGTGGTTTACGCTTCCATGCAGTTGCGTTTTAGACTGACAGCCTCTGTGCTAACACTTTTCTCGCATTTCATTAACATTTCATTGACTGTTTATCTATAATTATTATTCTCTCTCTCTCTCTCTCTCTCTCTCTCTCTCTCTCTCTCTCAGAAACCATCCATTTTAATTCCATTTCCTCCCAGGCTGTTAGTTTTGCAGAATGTTATAACTCATTTCTAATGAACGTCCCTTCCTTGCCAACGTTCAAAAGCCTCCACACACAACAACCCCAGCTTAATATTCAGTTATTTATCGCAATGCACAAGCAACTATTCTGAGAAATTATTCCGAGTCGAAGTTTCAAGACTTCACATCCGTTCACTCCAGTCTTAAGCTCGATCCAGAAGTTGCATTACAGCTGCGCATGTGCATAAAATTAGCTAGAGTTTACTGTACGCTTTGCAAATGAGTGCTCGGTCAGCTTATCCTTCGAACCACGTGCATGCTTCCTTTACTGGAGATTGCACTGAACTACACCAACTGACGTTGTCGTTGGTGTCGTTTTATTTATCCTGCAACTGAAAAAACGGAAATGAAGGGACTTGATAAAGTTATTAGCACATTATGATTTTTATAATCTTGATCAATCCCGTGCTGGATCAAGTTCTATCTTACATTAAATATTAGTTCGGACGTCTTATTATTGTTGTTGTTATCATTATTATTATTGTTATTTTTTGGCCATTCTGCTCAGCTTTATATGTTCACTTAGACTTGATGACTCACTCAGAAGGTTTACTGTGGCGTTTTCTGGCACTAGACTTGAATAATTCTTGTTTTCTCGGCCCAGGGAACTGCCCTGTGATTTATAATGCTGCCTTAATGACGGCGGATAAATCCCTTCCTCTGGGAGGAGAAATCAAGTGTGTTTGTGTACGTGTGCATCATGTTTACATGCATAGACGGTTGCACAGACGTTTACATGCTGGTTTTCTCCCCAGAGAGCTGGTGTTGCGCAGTGGGGAGTTGAGAGAGTGTCGACTAAATAAATAGACCAAAAAAAAAAAAAAAAAAACCTGTGAAACTAGCACAAGTTTCATTCATCATGGTTTATGTGGTTGATCCTAAAGCGCAAGACAAATGAGAGCATTTGAGTGTTTAACTCGCTAAAGCACCAAGGAATGATATATTTTTCAAGTTTATATGGAATGATGTGAATGTAAGAGACCCTGCTGTCTCCAAACGATTCAAGTTGTTATTGGTTTTACATTTAAAAGAAGTGATTAATGGAGGATATCACGGGAGCTCACATTAGGTTAAATCCTTCATGTTCATCTGTATTGTGAGCCATCAGTTCTGCAATACTGATATATAACAGTAGCTCTATGAAGCATCTGATCATTCTGTAGCTTCCTTGTGGTGGTTTCCTTTCTCAGTTACAGCCGAGTCTTAGGTTAGCTGCTTTTGCAAGGGATACAGAGAAATGTTCGGTTTTTGGTGTTGTGACATGCACCGAAGCACCAGAAAAACTGGGATCTTGGAAGGAACGTTGCACAGTCCTGATGCTTGTTGAGGCCCCAACATTGCAAGTTCGAGGTTTTGCTAGAATTCTTGTAGTCACGGTTATACCCTTGAAATGCTCATCTGTGAAAATCCAAACTTTGCTTCTACCTCCGAAATGCTACGAAAAAAGTGCAAAATCATGATAACTTACCATTTTCACGGTGGAAACAGCTCTAGAAGCTTCCATAGATGTCCGTCACTTTATATACACACTGACGGACGCAACCTATGACGTGCATAGGTGGCTTTGCTATGTATTTTGCATAAGATACCAGTTTTTCTGGTACTTCAATGTATATATGACATAAATAAATAATATATGGTTTGAGGTGGTGTTACAGCTGCTGCTCATGTGTTGTAGTTAAGATTTAGGTTTTTTTTTTATTTTTGTTCATTGTTTTTTGGATAAAACAATTCAGCAGGATCCATAAATATGGTAAATTTTTTCGAGTGAGAAAATTCAGCCAGAATGTAAGTTCCAGGGTCAGTTAGGCTGGATTCACATATTTGCAACCCAAACTGTAAATAAGCAATCATACCACTATGACTCGCTGCTGTTTCAAAATGACTACATCCCCAAGAATGCAAACATTAAGGCATAGCAATGACTCTGCATGACATAATGAGCAAATAAAGAGACCAAACACAAAGGTTTCTGTATTGTATTTTCATAAGTACTTACATATATTTGGGGAAAACAAGGGGGTTTGATTTTTTATTTTTTTTTTGTTTTGTTTTAGTCCAGGAAAATACAGGAAGTCGTAACAGTGCTCTGTACATCAGGAGTGAGGCAGCACACACAGCACTGCCATTTCCGTGCTTTAGCAGGTTCCCATAGAGTCGAGCTTAACGTACAAGTCCACATCAAATGATGAGGTCATGGCAAAGACCTAGTAGTACCTCCATTAAAAACAGTGCGGTTTCAAAATCTGTTTGTACATCCGTATACATGAAGGAAACGATCTGAAATGCAAAATGACACTGGATTTGTTCAAGTAAAAACAATACAAATGTGTGTTTGAGCTGCTACTAGAAACTTGCCGGTACTTTCATTATGCATTAACGCCCGACGCCCTGACCTTAGTAATATAATGGATGTTACTTTGTTTCGAGTTTACATTCATCCTGAGCCACCATTGCTGTACATGTGAATTGCTTTGGGTCAGAAACTGACACTTATGAAATTAAAGAACATTTATATAAACAATATAAAGAAAAATATACATTTTGACGTGTTTCCTGATTCATTTCCATAACTTAAATAAATTCCATGAGCTCCAGTAAATCATTTTAATAGACACCTTGAAGTAAAAAGATTGGGGTTGCTGTAAATATAGTGTGTATAGGAGATGCTGCAGGGGTCAGTATTGGGTCCTCTGTGATTCTGAGCTTTGTGTGCAAAAGGTCACCAGGATAAATCCAACAAATAAACAAGTGACACAAATACATTTAGTCATTTAAATGTTACAGTTATTAATGGGTCTACGTGAGCAAGACGCAAGTTACACACAACAGAGAGTGAGTGAATGAATGAATGTGTTGGTGAATGAACGGCTGAAACGGTTCCCAAACTACAATCCCTTTAGAACAGTCATTCCCCGAACAACAATAGTAAATAGCAGTTTCAGTGCATACACTGGCTTTAATGTGCGCTATAAACAAACTACTCTATCTGTATATTCAGTGTATCAATAAAGTTGCGAATATGTAAATTAAGAACTAAAGAAATAAAATAAAACAAACCTTGCATGATACAAGGCGTAATTTAGTGTTTTTACCAGCAAATGGCATCTACTAGAGTAAAAAAGGCAAACATAATAATAATAATAATAATAATAATAATAATAATAATAATAATAATAATGCATTACTTCCAGCCTTATTTTAATAATAAAAAAATAATCAATACAAACAACTGGTATAAATAAGAGGAAACAATCTCGCAAAACAAGTTAATGAATCACAATTAGAATTACAATTTTATTTATCTACAGCACAGATTCACGCATCCTGCAACTAAGTTTCATTCATTTTCATGTTTCCTTAGGAAAAAAATGACCTATAATGGTTAAAAAAAAAAGAAAGAAAGAAATAAGATTGAAATGACTGACAAATCTGACAGTTACAGAGGTGCCAACATACCTAACAGGAAAATACTAGCGAGCCCACAACCCCACCCTTTTATTTTTATTAGCTAACATAACCAATTCTTATAAACTTAGAGTTTAAAGTTCACATAGAAAAAAATGGCGTGAAGTGAAAGTCAAGGCTACTAGAAGCAAATGTGCCTCATTCATGTCCTGCTTCCTTTCCCATTCTGTGAATTAGTTTTTTTTGTAAAAGTACATTTGTAAAAGGTTAAACCGTAGATGCCAGCACCTCTGTATCTATCCTCGCTCATGGAGAACCGAAACGTTAAACGAATTAACGATGAGCGTCGGTAGACAATAATATGGTACGTACACAAGAGGCAAAGTGTCTGGAACTGCATGCATGCATGTAAAGCATGTCACAACATTATACTGTATGTCCTCTACTGTTCTTTATGCATGTATGATTAGATAATTATCACAACACAGACATTTACAGATCTGGCGGGCGGGCAGGGGGGTGGGGTGTATGGGGGTAACAGCTGGCTCTGTCTCAAACTCTCCTTTCATGCATACGAATGCTAGCGATATGAAGATATTGTCATGTCATAACATACACCGTGGCTCCCTTTGCCCCTGCTAATATCAATTTCTGTTACACAGTTACGTAGTCTGGGTAGCTACCCATTTCGCGTTGACCCTTTGGGATGTAAACAAGCATGGTGTCAACGCCAAGGCTGTGATTCAAATAGATTTAATAAGGCATCTGACTTTACCAGGGAAAGGAGTGAACCAAATATGTCATGCCAAATGTATGATGTAGAAACTGCTACACATATGAAACATAATATATAATTAATAATAAAAAAGTAACATGGCAGAAAGATGATGTTGAAAAATGGGGAGTGACAATATATGTCACTACTAGCCAAAATGCTGTACCGTCTTTTATATTTAGTGAATGTTAGACCGCCAGTGATGGCGCGAGGACGACCCCTTTCAAACACCGTTTTCTGAGTAAAATGGAAATCTGCACTACAAAGGCCTCTTTGTTGGAGAAGAATACTTGGATGTTTGAAAAAATCACAAAATAATAATAAAAAAAAAAACTACGGACACAGTGTGGCATTCCTCTGAGAAATATCCTGTCCACAGCAGGGTGACCCATACCTTCTCCCAACCAGAGTGATGGAGTGCTTGAGGAATCCACGTTGACACCACTGCTCAGAACTCAAAACTTTGAGTGTTCCCTTTAAGGCTGTATGTCCTCTTCGCCTGAGAAAGGATACCATACACTCTAAAGCCATTTGTGCTAGCGATTAAAAGATCACCTAGTCTTGTATTTGGCTTCCTATCCGCTGTTTTAAACAACAGTTCCAGAAACATTTAAAAGAGCAAGAGCACTGTGCAAAGTATCACCCCAGAGAAACAGGACAGGAGGTCCTTAGTCACATTCTCCGTTTGTGTGAAAAGATAAATTCTTAAGAGTGAGGTGGGGGGTGGGGGTGGGGTAAGAGAAGATTAGAAAGGAAAGGTTTGTTTTACGAAATCCCAAATCACCATTAGGCTATTTCTTTTATCCTGCGCATGTAGTCGTGTAGTTCTTCAGGGTCCTGGAACCCCATGTCCTGACACACCCACTGGATATCATCATCGTCGGCGATGGGGATCGAGTTGTAGTGCAGCTCGTCGGCAGGAAGTGTGGTGAAGGTGGTGAATTTGACTCGTTTGCGCTTGGACGTGGGAGAACTTGCGTCTTCGCCGTGCTCCTTGGTTGAGCCGCCTGAGCTGCCGTCTCCTCGCCCGTGCACTTGGCTTTGCACACTTGTCTGGGAGCTGCCACTGCTGTGGTGATCTCCGTGGCAGCAAGTCTGTGAGCCTTCCAAAGGATTACTTGGACTTTCTGCTGTCTGGGGTGAAAGGTCACTCTGCGCTTGTAAGGGCTGGCCATTTCCTAGGAACACCCAGTGGTGGGAGTGGTCCATGTTGGCCTGACCTTCAGGTGGGATTCGCTTGTGGCGGTACTTGAGGACAAACACAATGCAGTTGATCAAAAAGACCAGAATGGCCAGACAGAAAACACCCAAGAGGGCATACATGCCAATCTCCAAGTCCGTCATGCTGCGAGGCGAATGGGTAAACTCATCGTCTTCGCTCGCTTCCTCTACAGTTGGTCGATCCTGGTTACTGATAGTGGGGAAGTTGGTATAGTCAATTGGCACACTTGCCGGCTGCTCATTGGACAGCTCATATCCAGTTCCACCCATGCTAGGATCGAGGATTGGCCTCCTTGTGTTGAGTGGCACTTTAGGCTCCAATTCAATCTCTCCTTCTTCTTCTTCAGAGTCCTCGTCAGGACCAAACCGCACTTTCACATGAACCGGAGATGAAGCGATAACACTCTTTCGTTTTGTCTTCTGGCATGCTTCGCATATGGTCATTTCCACACGTATGAGCTCGCCGGATCCCTCTCCCTCTGCAACGATGACCGGCCACCTTTGCTGAGGCTCCTGGGAAACTGAGGCCACCTTGTCATCCAGTGTGGATGCGTTAAGGTTGTAATCCTTGGGGTCATATATGCTTAGAGGGGCTGCTGTATTGTCACTGAAGTAAGCCCAAATGGAGAGGCTGGCTTCCTGAAAAAGAAAAGTAAAAAAAATGAAAAACAGAAATCAGCCATGGCATTAGCATTCCCCTGAAGTACCAGGCCAATTTCAGGCAGCACTTCACTGAAACTGCCCAGTTTTATCATCAGAGCAGTAAGTAGAACTATGTTATATTATCAGAGCAGTAAGTAGAACCATGTTATATCTCTATGTTTAAATGGATATAAAACCGAATGTGTGTATAAATAGGTCAGTCTGTAAATATTTATTGCTATATTTGATCATTGTTTAGCAAAATCCTTTGGAGAAAAAAAATGAGATTTACTGTAAATCATATAAGGATAAATGATTAGCATGAGATCCCGCAGGGGTCAGTATTAGGTCCTCTGTGAGTCCCATTCTTGAAAAAAAGTCTCTTGTAAATGCATAGTTTGTTAGGTGTGCAACAGAAACCACGCTTCTTGTATTACATAAGAGACAGCCATAAAATGACTAATGTCCTAATTTCCAAACTGAAAAAACCACAACACTATGAGCTCTGCTTGTTTTGCATCACAGGCATGACACTTCCTTTGAACTCCTTTGATTGTCCTTGAGGTTTAATTAAGCTTTATCAAATCTACCTTTAGCATTCACTTCATTAGTTTTGGCAAAACATCACAGCTTGTGCCTCTTGTCTGTAATCAAGCCTTTGTCATAACCACAGAATCTCAAAAGCTGCCCTGCCCATCCTATGTCCTCACTGTGCAGCTAGCCAACAGCGAGAACTGAGTGGATTCACAGCCTTCGAATCCAATCGGTCAGGAACCTGGTCTGAAGTGCAATGGCGCTGACGCAAGCCTTGCGCACATGGAACAAGCTGGAGTTTAATAGATGACTTCCCCTTTGCTTCCACTTACAGCTAAAATGACAGTGCCGCATGCCTGATAGAAGTCAGGAAAAATGGAAAGCTATTTTGAAACAATGCTTTTTCACCAGCTGTGGCAAAGTGGGTTTTTCTTTGTCCATTTCATCCTTCTCCCACCCTCCACACATACGAGGAAAAAAAGCATTTCTCCTGGCTATACATGGTCGCGCTTAAAAGTCTTGATAGCATCATAGTCATCATAGTCGCTCTGACGTTCTGCCCTAGTCGCAATCAGCCTCACTTGTCAGGAAGAAGGTAGGCTTTAACATCTATGGAAAGCAGATCAGATTCCCGATGAACCTAGGAGCTTCGCTTTGGGAACACGTAGCTATGGAATAAAGGGTTAAAACAGTTCTCTGCTGTTTGGTACAAATGTATATACAACCTTCAAGTTAAAAAGGAAAGCGTGTAATAGTCGTTTTGTTGGCTAAAATTGTTGGTTTGGGTTCATGTCAGTCAGGCAGGTATTTTGTTACATCCCTATTGTAGAGTATGAACTCGAAACAAAATGATGACACACAGGATTCACAAGATTAGTCCAGGGGACAAAGTAGAGACGCGAACGAGGACAGCGCGTACCAGTTCCTAACCTGCCACAGCTTTGTTCATTTATCATAGATGACAGATGTATGAGCGTGCTCGAGGGCGAACTTTCCCGAATAGCGGAACAACCGCGATGCCTTCAAGCCTTTCCACTCAAAGCCAAGTGACCAAAAACAAAGGACAACTACTGCAGGCTTTTAAGGTATGAGCATTTATGATGCCTGCATTACATTTATTAAATCCACGGGTGGGCGAGCGATGTGCTTGTGCATGTGGGTGTGAGCTCTGTGCTTGTGCAATTAGCCTTAAATGCATGAATGGTCAGCCATCACAAGATGCTTTTTGTTGCATACAGAGAACAGAACAGCAAAAAAAAAAAAAAAAAATGATGAAGAAAAAGTGTATTAGATCTGCGGAGCATGCCCAAGATGTTCACCAAATTAGCATTGTGGCGTATATTGGCCCTTGCTCCAAAATGCAGGCCTCAATTAAAGAATGGGAAGGATCACATAGCAAATGTAAAGTGCTCCCCTGATGCAGGGAGGGAACAGACGTGGTGGCATGTTCTTTGGCTTCTCATTAAGCAGGACGCTGTCTCATTAGGCGCAGTGATACTGGGCGAGATTTGAATTCAACTGAATGTCAAACAAGCCTTTATTGCACCAATGCAGCTCAGGAGGGTACAGCAAGCTAGAGCTAATTGGCCAGTGGAGTGAGGTTGAGGATTCATTTGTCAACACATGGCTGTGCTCATCCGATTCAGATTACACAAATATTAGAGGGGGCAAACAAGCTGGAGTATTGATCACTTAATGTTATAACGGAGCTAGAGCTCCATGAACAGTGTTTGTTTAATTATTTAATTTTGTTTCTAAAGATTAATGTCTGAGATATGTGGTCTATACCTGTTATTTCCAGTTCAGTAAAATGAACAAGCCTGAAGGGGGATACAGCTTCCCTTGACAGTTTTTTGAAAAAAAAAAATAGCTTTAATTATTAAAGCTGGTTAACTTTTCCAGCATATTCATCCTTCTGAGGATCTCTTACTCCTTTTTTAAACATTTATTTATTTATTCTTTTTTTAAATGTTTTTTTTTTTATGTTTTTTTATAACACCCACTGAAGGATAAAGCTTTTAAAATCATGCTTTACACATTTACAGGGTTATCACTAGGGATGTCTAAAAGTACATTTTAAAATAAATGAACTAGTCTTGGCTAATTATTCTTAACAAAGGCCATATAACATTTGTTTTAAACCAGCGTATTACCTAATTCGCATGATTCATTAATATAATTAAAAATGGAATGCAGTTAAAATTGCGATAGCACTGGGGACAAGTTAGATGGAACAATAATATAAATGATCTAATAAAAGCAAATGGGCAAATAAATACAAATGAAAAAATAGCTTGTAATGTATATTTTCTATTAATCTTGTTGACAGTTTGAAAGTCAGTCAATAGACGTTTTGTAAGATGTATGAAGTGAACCACCTAAATGAAGTGTAGAAGTAGTTCACTAATCCTCCAGTTTGCTGTCAGAGCTAAGGGTCTGTTGGAGTATTTATATTGTTTGAGGTGGCAGTATTTGAATACTGAAATCACTGTCTGGGTATGCGATGTGCTGCATGATAAGTCAGGGAAAATGTAGTCTTTGACGTTTAGTAGACACCCAGGATGGTTATCAACCCAACCTGAATACACCATCCCCACAGTGACACATGGTGGTGGGTGCATCATGTTGCAGAGATGCTGTACAAGTAAATATTGGGCAACCCTAGATGAAAACCTGTTCCAGTCTGCCGGAAAACCATTTGATTTACCTTCTATCAGGACACAGACCCTAAGCAAACTGTCAAATCTGGATACACTGGAATGGTTCGAAACCAAGAATGTGAATAGATTAGAGGGTCCCAGTTGTTTAAACTTAAAGCAGAAGGCATATCCCTAGTGAGAACACTAACTGGTAGCAAATGACTCAGGTCCATCCCTAATTATGAGCTAATACTATAAGGTAATACATTTCTTGTAGTGAATACATTGCCTGTTTTGAATGAGACTGCAACTGTAAATCAAGTCGTTTGTAAAAACCAGGATGTACCTGTTTAAGAGTGGAGAGCGTCTGTAGCCCTGTTGCCTTAGCTACCATGGTGTGACTGTTTCCTGGACTGGGCTGGAGACTCAGGCTGAGTCCAGAAATGGCATGGACACGCAGATCCAGTATGGTAACTTTGTCATCCAGTACAGAGAATGGCGCCTCGCCCAACACAGCGTCCACTGCCAGTGGGGATTCAACCTGGAAAAATAACAGTGTATTTTTTTTTAGGTACATAAGAGGGCTGGTAAATCAAAGAGACAAAAATGTAGATGTCTGGGTATGCAATATGCTCCATGATAAGTCAGGAAAAATGTGGTGTTTGGTTATCAGTTATGAACCTGAATACACCACCTGCACAGTGAAGCATGGTGGTGGGAGCATCATGTTATAGAGATGCTGGACAGGTAAATATTGGGCAGTCCTAGAAGAAAACCTGTTCCAGTTCTCAAGAAAACCATTTCCACACTGATGTACCTACTATCAGGACAAAGACCTGGCAAAATGACAAATGTGTTGTGAATTGGGATTTTGTCCTGTACAGACAAGGTTAAATATTAGAAAGCATGAAGTGACAGCAAAATCGAAATATTTTGTGGGTGGATTGTGGTAGTTGTTGTGTGACCAGAGGGCAAGTAAGAGGTAAAAAAGTATCCAGTATCCAATATCCAACATAGTTATTTTCATCAGAAGTCCATAAAGCTGCCATTTTAGTGCCATTATGACCTCTGTTCAGCATGCCAAAAGGCAGAAGAAAAAAAAAAACTGGTACAGGAATAATAAAGAAATTCTGAGAAGCAGGCTGGATATTTGTAATTTTTTTTTTTTTTTTAGGTATTTGTGGCTCTGATGTTTGAACCGTCAATTCAGTTCCAGTATATGCTTGCACACAGATCACTACACAGACAGGTGTCAAATAAAATGAGAAATGTGGTTATGCCTGGAGACACATTTTGCTGGCGTATTTTTTTTATGTTCCTTTGTCTGCTTAGATTCTCATCTAACACGGATCATATGATGATCTTTATATTATTTAATGCCAAAATACACTTTAGTAGGAGACTGTGATCAAAACTCTGAAATAAAGCGCTGAATTATTGAAGGCAGCTGATTTGCCCGAGTCTCTCCAGCTGAAGTAAGAATGGACAAAAGTGTAAAAACAAAAAAAAAAAAAAAAGAAATATTTATATAAATTCTGCCAAGAATTGAATAATTGATTCAGGAAATGTCTTTCCCATTAAACCCAAAGCCTGGTTAGGACCTGATAAAGAACTTTTTTAAAAATAAATGGCTATTTGACTGGAAGGTCTACATATGTATACAATGCATGCACTGTATACGTACATATACAGTATTATACAAATGTGGAAGGAAATATCCATTTCTGACCCAGAGGTCTGAAAATCCAAAACAGACCCTCTGCAAAACCTCCCTCCAGGTAAAGCAGTGAGAAATGTCAAAAATGGCATATCTATGGTAACTACAGCAGAAAGAAAGTCAGCCTCAGCTTTTCCAACACATCCTCTACAAAATAATGAAGTTGTAGCCGATTAGGCCATTATTTTCACTTGCAGTTGAACCCGATTCCAAAAAACCCAGAAGCGTAATATTAGTGCCAATAATAGGCTGTATAATGGGCTCAATCACATTGGCTTCAGAGGTGGACGGATTTAACGAGCGACCAAGCGGGCAGTGCAGCGGTTCTTGCCCATTTAGCCCTGAAAGCCCATAATGGCTTTTAATAGTGCTTGAAAATCTCCAGCCTCTGCACTGTGCATTTGGCAGTGAGCTGTTATTCCATCTCTCTTTAAAAAACATGCTCTCAGAATGAGAGCTCTCCAACGGCAGCGTTATAGTTTCATGCATTTTGTGCACCAAGCGGCTCTTAGGACGTGCCGTTTAGGCCAGGGCCCGAGAGGCTCGGAAACGCACTCGTAGCTCTGAGCGGATGCCGTTGTTCCATCTGCGTCATTCTGTAATGTACTGAAGCTCGGCCTGATGCGTCCAGGTCTGTGTGAAGACGTACATTAGTTGTTCTCTTGTCAGACATGGCAATGTCCTGGAACAGTCTGTTACAGTTCACTAACCAGCCCAGTTTTTTTTTTTTTTTTTTTTTGGCGCCTAAAGGTATGGAGGAGTCTGAGAAATTAAACCAATCATCCTGCAGACTTCTTCTTTTTCCCTTACAAGTTGGGGACATATTTCAATGCCGAGGGACTTCTAGACTGAGTGATTTTATACACTGATCCGGCATAACCTTATGACCACTTCCTTTTCTCTACACTCATTGTCCAATTTCTCAGTTCCACTTCCCATATAGCTGCACTTTGTACTTCTACAATTACACACTGTAGTCCATCTGTTTCTCTACA
>JAOVVH010000037.1:12539384-12553023 GCA_028566435.1 Scorpiodoras heckelii
TATATAATGTGAGTGAGAGAGAGAGAGAGAGAGAGAGAGAGAAAGAGAGAGAGAGAGAGACGTCTGCCAGAAAAGCTCAATTGATTTAGATTCAAAAAGCTTGCAATTTGCAATTAGTTTCTTGTGCTGCCTGCTACACCTGTGTTTGAAGTCTGCATTTTAACAGCCAAAGTGCTGTGTACTTGAAGAGCTTTCAGAGACAAAAAAAGAAAGAACGCTAACCAGTTTTCCACAAAATTAATTACAGCAGTTGGTGTACACGGCTTCCCAATTAATTCACAAGAGTTCAAGTAATCTATTCTAAAAAGCAGAGTATGTGAACTATTTATATAGCTGCTTGTGCCCATTAAATGTAATCCAGTTCTAAACAATGCAATATTGATTCACTTAGGTTTGTGCCTAACAATTGCACTAAAATCTGCATTTCCTTTGATGAATAGAGCACTTAGGGGTTTCTGAACAACTTTAGTAAATTACACATATGGCAAAGTGGCCAACGCAATGACTCAAACAATCAGAATGAAAGAACAGGGACTGAAATATCCCAAAACTCAAGAAGTCAAAGCACAACGATTCAAAGTTTCTAAAGTATACGCGTATGCTGTATAATGATTTATCGATGAAAGAATAATGATGCAAGTATTCACAAGTGAAAGAACAATAATTCAAAGCTTTCAAAATGAATGAATTATTCAGAGACTGTAAAGTGAACGTACGACGATTCAAAGGTTCAAGAAGAACGAGCAAAAGATTAGTAAGTGAAAGAACAATCGCTCAAAGATTCAAAAGTGCCCTAAATATCCAGAAAACTGTTTAAAATTAGATCTCCTCTTTTGAACCGGTGACAAATTGTTTTCAGCTACCATTCTAACTCTAGAAGGGGGGGAGAGCTACACAATGATTTCCAAAAGGCCAGTTCTGAACTGCTCTTTAATTATTAACGACCCCTTTCCTTTTGTAATTAACCGACTTCCTTTGTGTGCGCGAGACGGCTTGATTGCAAAAGATAGAAGAAGAAAAAAACAAAGTACCCGAGTTGTTTCTCTCTTGCGCTCACCCTCAAAAATGATTATATGTCAGTAACGAAAGCAACACATTACATAACAGAGCACTTTTCAGCGTATAATGAAGGCTGCTGGATTTTGCATTAAAGAAAAACAGAAGTAAGTGTGACAGTCAAAGTCTCCAGAAGAGCTGTGGCAGATTCTCCAAGACGCTCGGTAAAACTTAGCAGCTAATTTCCTTCCTTATAAAACTGCACACATTGTAACTGATAACACTGTTTAAGAAAAAGTCACACAAAATATGGAATTCCTTTAGTTTATTACCGTTTACTGCACTTCATAGTGCTTTCTTTTCTGTAGAAACATCTTCATTACTTTAGAAAGCATCTTTGCTTTACAGCGAGTCTTTGCATGTGCCTAAGACTTCTGCGTCGTACTGTACAGTAATTAGCTGCTAAGTTTTACTGAAGTCCTTTGTCACCTGTGTAAGCGGACGTACTATAGTAAAGTCTCCAGGACGTTTTTATTTGTTTATATTTCTTATACATACGAGGTCTGTCCGGGAAGTAATGAGAATGAAATTCCCGCACTCCCTAGGGTTTACACATGGGGATGGTGGTTCAAGGTCAGTTAGAGTGGGATCTCGGTTAAACAACAGGACCCGATTCAGTTGCATTTTGGCCTTCGCAGTGCCCAGACATTTGTTTTTGTGAAACCCTGCTGACGTTCTCTGTCACTGTAACAATGCGAGCAAGTTTATGGCAAATGTTGGATCGCTAACTAAGAGGGCACAATTCCCTGAACAGAGTGATCACAGGAGATGAAACATGGGTGTTCGAGGGCGATCCTGAGACAAAAACACATTTGTAAGGCCACAACTTCGAAAGAACATCGATATAACCGCGACCAAGACTCTGACCACCGTAATTCTCATCACTTTCTGGACAGAACTTGTTTATTTTATGAATTCTGTATTACTGAGTCAGCACAGAAACATTACCAAACATTCATTTTCCAGAAATAAAGGTACAGAAAAATGGTTGTATGTCAATAAACAAAGCAACATATTACGTGAAAAAACACTTTTCAGACAGAAAAACACAGTGAAGCTCCTGGGACGGAAGGCTCCTTCAGACAGACCTCTCAGACACATAGGTTGGGAGTAAATGAAGTGAATTTAATATGTAATGACAAAGCCACTGGGAAGATGAAGCCGAACAAAGAGCTAATCTTTGATGACCTTGGAGTCCTAGAAGATACTGACTCAAATGAACAGACTCACTGTTGCCCATTACTCAAATATTTCATATTCCCTGAATTTGCTGAGGAAATCATCCCTGTTAAGACTGAAGAGACCGAACCAGGTGAGAAGCGAGGATATAAAGATAGCAACATCACCTCTGACATGACATTTGTTTATTCTCTGAGTCATTTTCTATCCGTGACTAAAATGTCATGCTGAATAAGAGATTAAGGTAACTTCAATGACACAGAATCAGACTGCGACGTCTAAGCCGATTTAGAAACACGGGGGCTATGTGATGCAGCAGTGGGATCATAATTGGACTTTGTAGATTAGGCTGATTGTTTACTGTCATATCTAGTGGCATCACATTAGTTTAGCCCATTTCCTGGAGATCGCCTGTGTTCCGGCTATAAACGAACACATCTGATCCAGCATTTGAGTCAGGAGCTTTAGATAAGGGATGACAGTCACTATACGGTTTTAGCCCTGATTTCGCAGCCACTGACAAATTTTTGGGCTCGGGGGGTTGGGGGGTGGATCTATGACCACTGAGTTTACTGAAATTCAAACTGGCGATCACTCACTAGACTGATCAATTGCACTTCATGATGCAATCAGAAAAATGGACAGTTTTCCTAAGCTGGAGTTTTGGATATTTTGGATTCTAAGAGTTTACATTAGTCATTGTTGCCCCATAGGTCGATACCAACCTGGCACTCAGGAAACTGTATAAGACTAATTAGCATACAGGAAACCATGCTCCATGAGGCTGCCTTAAGAATTTGAATAAAGCATAAATAAAGGACTAAGCCCCTTTATTTTAGTCTTCATTTTTAAAATCAGATCACACAACTTTCCTGTTCCTGTTCACCTTCCAATATGCCAACGCTTGAATCAGTAAGTCACTCAGGAGCCAGGTGACTACGTATTTGTGTTCCCTTGCACACTTGTAACAACCAACAAGTGGCAACACGGCTTCAGTGGATAAACCTCCCGGTTGGCTACCCCATGCCGGAGATGACTCTTACCTTCAGTGAGGTAGATCCTTGCTCCAGAGCCACCAACACGGTGTGATCCACTAATTCAGCCACACGGGGATCCACAACTTTGAGCGAGTCCTGCACCAGGTCGGTGACATCCACCTGCCAGTCAGGCCCCAGCATGGTGATCACCTGGTTGGTGCCCTCACTGGAGGTAGTGTGGAACTGTGTGAGGACCTTCACCTGGGCACGCTGGTACTGTAGCGTGCAGCCACGGCTCACCTTCCTCTCATCCTCATCGTCATCATCGCTGTCACGAGCTGACCTGCGTGGGACAGAACTGAATGTTTTAGTCTACATTTGCCCATTTTTACGTGTTACGGACTGCAAGCATCAAAATGAACAGCATCTGGACATCGGATTCTGGCTATAGTCACGTATCTGAGAGTCCCCCCCCCATACACAGCCTAATCATTATTAGCAACTGGGTGGAAGGTAAAGCACAGCGTCTTCACAGTACTCCAAAGACTTGAGCAGGCAATGACAAAAGGAAAAAAAATTCGCCCTCACTGAGGTTGTCCAGGTTCTGTTGAAAAACTGTACAGGGTGACTACACCCACAGCTACAACTACTCTCTCAAGTCACAGAATTTATTTCCAGCAGGAAGTTTTAGATTTTGTCCGAACTTGTTTAGATCCAGATGGCTGTTTTTTTTTTTTTTTTTTTTAGATGGACAATCATGATGGCCATTGTTTTTCCTATTGGCAGTTCTTACCACAGTATATACTAGGTCTATTCTCTGTCTGTTATTCCTCGAAAACCTTCCTACATTGCAAATGCACCACCTTGCTCGCCCTTTCTCCCCTTCCTGTCTATACGTCACCTAGATAGTGGGGGGGGGGGGTCAAAAAGGAGTCAACAAAATGGAAATCAAAGGATTGATCTGAAAATCAATTCCCCGCTTGACTACCTCGGCAGTTTTCAGTCTAACATTCATTTACTCCAGACTTTATAAAAGAAAAAAAGCCTGGTTAGAGTAAAATATCTCATTTGCTATATCTACAGGAAATACAAACTTCATCTGTGCATGTAGCTTGAAACACTAATATATTAGACACAGACAAGTCCTTCTTTAAAGATTCTGGTGATCTATGTTAAAGCTTACTGTGGAATTGGATTAGTATCATCAAATCAGATCGCATTTCCATCTAAATGGCCCATCTGAATGAATTCAATTAAGCTGGAAGTAATTCCCCCTCACAGCTCATGTGTACAGAACTGAAAAGCTCCAATCTCCAGTCTGAAAGACATAAATTGAAAACTGATGCTTTCCTTTCAGCCTGCCAGCGATTAATGCTGGACGATAGAAGTCAACTGTGAAGACCTTAACATTTTGAGCTAATTAAGAAACTGTGAAATAGCACAGTATCTCTTTTTTCCAAAATATATATATATATATATACAAGCTAGGTTTTGGGGACGGGATGATCTGCACCCACAAATCTGGACCAGTTGGGTAGTGGAGCACCTGTAGCCTACAAAAGTGTACTATGCGGGCATTAGAAACTAATGAAGCTAGATAGCAGGTGTTAAAATGGGCAAACTCGTACCTGTACCCTTCACTTGGTAGAATTTTTTAATTACACGGACATAAAGATCCGCATAAGTTGCATGCTGCATACACGCGCTGTAATTTCAAAACACAATGAACATGTGAAATTGTAGGTTTCGCACTGAGACGCACTGGGAATCGTTTTATAATCGCATCATGGCACCCTGAACAGCAATCACACCGACTTGTAAGGGGCGAAAGGATTCTCACCCCTCATCTACACTCATGGATGCATGAAGAACACTTAATATAGACAAAACAATTAAAGAAAGCCCTCCATCCTGAAACCATAAATAAATAAAAGAACATGTTATTTTTTGAGAAAAACGAAGCAGCAAACTCAAAGTTAGCACTAAGAACATAAAGGTCAGGTTTGCTAAAACAAAGTGTTCTGGACAGATGAGACCTTTACCAGTGAGATGGAATGAGGATAGTGCTAGACAAAAAAAATAGTAAGCAGAGGCTGCTTTATATTTGAAGCATCACTTGGAAAGACACCCGAAATCTGGCCTTACGGACGTCCACTAAATATGACAATTTTTTACGAGGCAGGATTACATCGATTTAAACAAGTGCCTCGAAACGGTGTTATTGTGCATTAATGCGTTCTGATAGTCTATGGTTCATCCAATCCAGACGATCCTAAATACCCTTCAATTAAGCATAACGTTAAACCGCATAATCATTGCCTCCTTGCAAAATCCATTGTGTGGAAGTATAGATCGAAAAATCCAATTACTGAAGAAACAGTCCAATTACTGCAACCTATTTAGAACCTCTTTGGGCGTTAACCTGTGCGCTGCTCCTTAAATCGCATTAAATGTTCAAAATTTAAAAAGAGAGACGAACGCTAGCAAGGTAACGGTTTTCATAGGTTTTTCTTTCTCCCATAGATGCAGTGCTTTAAATATGCAGAAGTACCAAGGCGGAAGAAATAAAGAACTGAATAAGTGAAGGAGGGTGTGGATAAAAGTGGTGATGCGTCGATCCTGATTATCTGCCTGACACCTTGCCCGTTTTTCTCTTGCAGACTTTCATACTTGGACTTATTTTACGATTGCAGACTATCGGTGCTCTGTGCCAATAACAAGAGGACGAACTAGAGCATCTTCCTATATTACAAGTAGCCTGAATAAAAACCCCAAAACATCTAATGGTGTTTAAACAGTATCATTAACATGCATGAGCATGAGCTTGGCCGACCTAAGTGCACACAACAAAGGAGAGCAATGGTGCTGTGAAATGCACACACAGGTTTTCATGAGGTAAAGTGAGCATGCACCTGTGAGCACTACAGTTCAGCGAGTACTAAGCGCTGGGACAAGTGCCTTTCCGTTCCCCTGGCTCCACACCTGCTTGTGAGGTGCAATTCAGGCCATCTTGTATTGATCTGTGCACTGAGGCCAGTCACACCATCACCCTGGTCTGGATGAAACCATATCTTACCTGCGGTCAGGCAGGATTGGGACTCTCCATCCCTTGATGAAGCTTAGGCTGTTATCAGAGAGCTGAAGGTTTAGAGGCAGCTTGGGGACCCATACCGTGAGCTCCAGGGGGGCACTAAGGTGCTCATAAGTGAAGATCACGCGCGCATTCATAGAGCCTCGCGTCTCCTTACCATTGACGTAGACGTAATCGCAGTTCATGGACACCTGTGAAGGAAGACCGGGAGAACATGAAGTCAGTACCATGCTAATGTTAGTAGTATTATCTGAATAATCAAACTGAATCCTTTTTGGATAATTACAGGTGCTGGCAATGGATTAGTTTTCTGTTTTGTCTTGCTGTACAACACAGGAATAAAATTAAGTTAACCACTCGACAACCACTTGATGTAAGGACCTCCATTACAATGAAGGTAGTTTGCTCCTATCTATCTAGTTTTAGCTTTTTCAGGTAGGCAAGATGTGGCTCACAGCAACTTCCTACTCTAGGAGCCTGTAACCATGGTACAACCAAGCTTGCTTTCTTTCTTTCTTTCTTTCTTTCACTGTCTGCTTCCTGTTTTTCCTTCTCTACACCACTGTATGCATCAAATAACGGCACTTATTAGATTCCAGCTGTATTAGACGCGTTCGATTTTTTTTTCCAGCAATCGCTTATTATTTCAAACGGTTATCCCTGCAACATTGCAGGAGGTACTTCAACTTAAAATAACAAAACAAAAACTCCATTATCACATCATAAAACCAGCCCGACCTTTTCCTACTTCAGAAACAAACTGTTTTTCTTTCTTCTTTCTTTAAAGCCAGTCCTCCAATTCCACTCACGACTCCTTAAACGCACAGTGACCTTTAATAATACATTACTTAGTGTAATATAAAGATAGATTTTTGCTTTAGGATACATCTATGATTTATCTGGAGGTCCCGGGCAACTGACACTGTAATCAGAGGTTATCTCATCCTGATGGAGGTCGGCAGACGTGGTCTTCAGAGGTCATGAGATTTATCCTGCATCATTTATCATGTAATCACAGCATCCAGACTACCCCGCCCCCCACGCCACTTCAGTAATCCAAACTATAAATACAGAAAACTGATGAGCTGAGATGTACAGGGGCGACAGTAGGACGTCTGGACCCTTTGCAGAGGCGCATGCACTGGAGCACATGTCGATATGTAAACCTGTGGTTCTATAGTGCTACATTGAAGTACCAGAAAAACTTGTATACCAGTTAATACTTGGTAGATCCCCATGGGATCTTGGAGGGAATGTTACACAGTCCTCACGCTGATGTTTGCACTGAAGTCTGATGTTACTCGAGGCAGTGTTGTACGCCTACCACGTGAAATGATTCCTGCCAGCCGACGCTGGAGTCTTTTTGTGGCCACACTGCTGCTGAATTCTTGTAGTCATGGCACACCTTTGAAATGTTCACCCTGAAAAGCTTACATAAACGTCTAGCACTTTATATACACACTAGAGGATGCAACAATGACGCAAGCCAATTCGCCTACCTGCTGCTTTTCAACAGACATCGGTGATCAGACCCAATACAAGAACACAGCTCTGAGGTAGGAAGCAGTAGACATGTCTGTCTCCCGAAACCATTTATCACTTATATCCACTCGAGGTTCTTTTTTTAAGCTGCTCTCACGGGCTATTCATTAGTAATGCCAGGGAGGATTCTGTAACGTGTCATGAATATCTGGGGATGGTTGAGCAGCTTAGACACTAGTAAAGTGGCAAGAAAATACCCAGCGACAGATCTGCCTCAGTGGTCTTGAAGACCCAGATGTCCTCCTACACACTACTCCTTGCCATACCCAAACAAAACGATGCTGCCATGACCTTGTGCTGATCATCTCAGGAACAGATGGTGGCCAGTTCTGCGCTTTAAAAAGCAACATACCGACTCTAGCCAGTATGAAATGTGCATGCATATGTAATGGAGCGCTGATGGGTATTTAAATTGACAGCGCATTTGTGGGGTAATAGAGTGGGCTAACGGTTTAATGTGGGTTAATGGCACTGGCGGACTAAATGATGGTGCTAACAATTAAGGAAAGTAGTGAATGATTTTGACATTGATCCCAAGACCGAGTGTACAAGCGCAGGTTTTAAATACACGTCTGTGTTTTTGTGTGTTTTAATAGGGAAGCCCTTGCCTACAGCACAGCGAAGTTCATAATCACTGCATAAACAATGCTAACGCCATGAGCACTGTATGTGTTTGGAGAAGTGGTTAGTGTGGTGTATCTTTAGAGTCTGGCGTGTGTGGCTCAGCTGACCGGTTGCTGTGTTCGGACGGCCAACATGATGAGTCTTGGGAGCGGCAATGTTCACAGCTTGCTTCTTTTGAAGACAATGGGTCTCATGGCACAATATTCAGTTGCTCCGCCCGAAAGATACAAAGTGCTTTGGTCATGAAGGTCAGCACATGAAAAATGGCTCTTCTTTCTTTTCATCTAATGGCTAATTGTCAATAAATTCACACAAGCCAAGTATGGCATACCAGTTAATACTTGGGAGGTCAACCCTGGGATCTTGGAGGGAACGTTGCACCATCTTCACGCTCATGTTTGTTGAGGCCCCAGCATTGAATTCTGATGCTACTTGAGGCAGTGTTGCACGGCTAAAACGTGAAACAATTCTTGCTAGCCGAATCTGGTCACGTTCACGTTCACCCAGAGTCTTTTTACGGCCACGCTGCTGTCCTAAGTTCGAGGTTTTGCCGGAATTCTTGTCACGGTACACGCCTGAAATGCTTATATGTGAAAATCCAAACTTTGCTTCTACCTCTGAAATGCTGTGACCCATCTCACGAGCTCCGGTGTTGAAAATCCCGAAATCGTGATAACTTGCCATTCTGTCAGTTGAAACAGCTCTAGAAGCTTCCATAGATATATATCGCTTTATATATGTGCAGAGGTGGTGTTGCTATGTATTTTGCATATGCTCCCGTGCCAGTTATTCTGGTACTTCACTGGTACAAATAATGGAGCTTAAATGACTGAATCATTCATCTGTAAAACAGTAGCACTTTTGAATGAAATGCTAATGATGCAATGAAAATTCAAATGAAAGTGATTAAAGTTCGTTTGCACCTATGTGTGTAAGGATAAAGAAACACCTGAATTCAATGTAAAGCATATGACATAATCAGACGCAACACTTTATTAACGCTAACACTATTAGCAGCTCTACGAGTCTGAATGGATGACCTGGGAAAGCCCAAAAAACTATGCTTGAAGTGACCCAATTCATTGAGTACAGCATCATATGGGCCTGTACCCTTTTTCTTACTTGTAGATTTTTTTGTATCTCTTTTCTCTTCTCTTCCTTGCAGAGCTTCACTACTTTTTTTTTTCTCCCGAACGGATCGTTTCATTGATCCGTCAAGCCATGCGTAAGTCACACTGTGAATGCCTCATTTCAAATTAGCCTCCAATGCAGACGGCCCAGTCAAGCAAACCCATTCGATAAGCTGTCAGCTAGCGGTCTCTAAATCTTAAACCCGTTTCACGGCAGCGCTCGGCCTCTGTTTGCCTTTGACGCATGGATATCATCGTGCTCTCGCGTATTGCAAATCCACCAATATCCGAAGAGGTCGCTATGTTAACGGGCTTCCCCCCCCCCCTCAAAGCTTGTTAAAAGTTAGCATGGATGATGCTTTGTGGAAACTGCACCAATGAAACGGGTAGAAACTTTTATGGGAAATATAAAAATGCTGCAATAAACGATAATTGAAAATGCGTTTATGTTCTTTATTGCAGTCTTTGGCTATGATTTTGAGTTTATAGTGTAAAAAAAAAAAAAGAACTAGCAATCGACACATATAGTCTACAGAGGAGAAATAAAATGCAAGAGCAAAATTGGAAAGCTTGTACATGCCTAAAGGAGATGGAAAGCTCTGAGTGATGGCATAATAGTATGTATAGTATAATAAAAAAAGAAGGTCATACCCACTGGCAATAGAAGGAGTTTTCTTTTAAAAGCTCTGAATATGGAGTGTAAGATAACTCTGTCCGGAAATCCAGGCCCCACTGTGGTCATGTTTTCGATGGAAAGTTGCAATATTTATTTTTAACCTAGTAAAAAAAGAACCTAGAAAATATGTAGAGCACAATAAAAATATTTGTTTCAGCTATGGCATCTGCATAAGTATATACTGAAGTACCAGAAAAACTGGTGCAAAATACACAGCAATGCCACCTGTGCACATCATTGGTTGCGTCCGCCAGTGCGTATATAAAGTGATAGACATCTATGGAAGCTTCTAGAGCTGTTTCCGCCGCGAGAACGGCAAGTTATCACGATTTTGCGATTTTCAACACGGTTTAATAGTCAGGGCTCGTGAGATGGGTGATAGCGTTTCAGAGGTAGAAGCAAAGTTTGGATGTTCACGTGTGAGCATTTCAAGGGTGTAACCGTGACCGAAAGAATTCCGGCAAAATCTCGAACTTATGACAGCAGCGTGGCCGTAAAAAGACGTGAACGTGTCCAGCGTCGGCTGGCAAGAATGGGTTCACGCGACAGACGCGCAACACTGCCTCAAGTGACATCGGAATTCAATGCTGAAGCATAACTGTTGACTTGAATAGCCAGCTTTGCATAACAAGTCAAGCAGATACATTTTTGCCACTTAGAGAGCCTGGTATGGTAATGTTTTGGATGAACCACCTTCAAAAGAATGGATCAAATTTCTAACTCCTGTGTATCTAACAATGCCAGTAGTGATGGTCAGCTGAAAATCTCATGAGAACTCATTACAAAGAAAAGCAGGTCATTGAACGGACACTTGGCTGTTCTTGTAAATCAGTAAGAGCTGAACTTTATATGTTTATAGTCTTATAACTTGGTATATAAATCATATGTCAGTCTAACATGCTTTAAGCATTTATATTGGTCACTGGTAAGTCTGGGGTTGGGGTTGGGGTTGGGGTGGGGGTGCTCTGGGTTCAAGAAGAAAAAAAAATCATTCCAGTGTTGTTGTATTTCACATATTTAACCACCAGAACACCAGTCTCGTCTAATCCTGCTTAATGCACATTTGATACTCTCTTCTTTCATTGGCTACTGGGACATAATGGAGAGAGAGTACCTTGATGATGTCCTCGTTGGATGACTTGCACTCCACGGACAAGGAAATGTCAGTGACCGTCCCGCTCAGCTCTATCGAGACAACTTTGACCGGGATGGCGACAGTCCGGCCGGTCAGCACGGCTGTGTTGATGATCTCCGTGTCCTAGAGTCGGGGGACAGAATTGGGTTGAACGAGAGAAAGAGAAACAGAACAAACGGTCAGGAAAGGTTCAGTTCACCTGGAGTTCAGTGCAGGATTAAAATGGAAAACAAGAGTCTGGAGACAGTGGGGCGAAAAAAAAAAAAAGTGAACTCGGGTGTATAAGGCTGAGCGTAGCTATGAGGAGCGATCTCTGAAGGGCACATGACTCGACCTTCTAAGGCGCCGCCAATAAATCTTAGGGTTATTAGGAATGAAAATGAACGGCTCATACTTCTCATTTAAATAGGCAAATGAGTACATACTGTTCTGCTCGAGACTTAATGGATACGCGTTAGCTGAATTAGAGGAGACAGGAAATTGAATTCTTTGTAGTGAAATGCATGAAGTTGCTCTTTTGCAAAGCAATTACTTGAACAAAAAGTTTAAATAAGTAGCCTGAATTGCTGAAAGGCCTAACAGACAAATGCCGTTATTCATTATCCCTAAAGAAAAACATACAGTCCTGAAATAATTGGTAGGTATGACTATTTCGGTCATTGTGAAATCGGTGAATTCTGTGAGCATTGCAAAAAGCGAGCGCCTGCTTCTTGCCGTAGTACATGAACTTGCAAATTGACGCCGTGTTCTTTATTTTACACTATATATCCAAACAGGTCTTTCAATTAAACCCCCCAAAAGCAGACACCGGGGCCAATTACAAAGCACACCAGCTCCTCAATTGCTTCTCCTGTTATTCTATTCATTAGTTCTGTTGCTGCAGGGATGTAAAACGGAGGAGTGCAAATTATTCCATATTTGGAAAAAAAAAAAAAAATCCAGATAGGAGAGAAATTGTATATACTCAATAAAAACAGCTCACTTGCAGAAAGTGCAGGGTCGGAGCTCGGCGTACTTGAGGGCAAGTTTAAAGGAAAACATGATTTCATTAAATTTTTGTCCTTTTAATCGCTTGACATGCAGGAGGAATTATAGACACGGAAATGAGACGGTCACACCCGAGCAGGTTTCCGGGAAGAAAAAAAAAAAAAAGACAGGCTTGCGTTGTTCATTCCTGAAACCTTTTCTCATTGCACTTAACAGTGAAATATACAATTGCACCTGGAGCATCTCCTTAAAAATGAAAACGACCTCGCCAATACACTTCTGCATGGCATCTCCCCCCCCCCACCATTAATATTCTCCATTCAGGCAGGATTTACTCGCTGAAATTGTACTCCATCCTCGAAGCTCTGCATCTTGTCGCCTGCTCTGCCATAAAACCCCGTTCGTCCCTTTACTTCCCTCATTTCTCACGGCAAAAACACGAACGCGAAATCTTTCTCCAGGGTCATAAATGTTCCGCTTGCAGATTAATCACAGAAAATTAAGAGCGCGGATTACTATTTCCCCGTCTAAGCACGGTCATTGAGTTATGAACTCGGTATTGGAGCTGAAGTCTTGATACCCCCTCAATAGAAAGCGCATAATCATAACTCTTTTACGCCGCCCTACGTTCCGTGTTCGGAAACCCATGATGAAAAATGCTTCGGCTGGGGGGAAAAAAAATATCAAGCTTTGCTTCTGGATGTAATACAATAATCTTTAGAGTTATTACATTATAACATTATTACACATAATTACAATCTTCAGACCAGCATATTACTTCCGGTGAATCCGGGGTTCACAATTATTACATTATAATGCAGGTATGCCATGAAATGCTCCAATTACTTCCTGCATATTTATGTTCCACAACAGTAAACAAACCTGCAAAACTGATGAAAAGATGAATGAATTTTAACAGGATTATATGCATTCTAACATGACACGGGTGCGTGTTCATAGCTCATTATAACTAGGACCTTCATAGAAAGTACTATGGCTACAGCGTCCTTATATGTAACTCTACTGAACACAATCGATGAAAATCTCAGTTCCAAAAAAATAAATTGCTCAACATCATCGATGAAGACTTTCCATGTTGTGGATAAAGTCTTGTACATTCGTAACATGCTGTAATGCATTCATAAGGCAGTTACAGTTTACTGTGCAGGGGTTGGACAATGAAACTGAAACACCTGTCATTTTAGTGTGGGAGGTTTCATGGCTAAATTGGACCAGCCTGGT
>JAOVVH010000037.1:12635586-12645819 GCA_028566435.1 Scorpiodoras heckelii
AAAAATGAATGTATTTATTTCTACTGAAAGCTGCTCTTTTATGAAGATAAAATTCTGTTGTACATGTGATACGGCACATCTTTTATTCTCATCGTTCTCTCTCTATGTCCTTTTCTGATCTTCTCTGTTTCTATGAATTTTTACTGGAAGCCACTCAAGGTCATAAAGATACATTTCAAAAATCTAAAAGCGGGTGGTGTTTCACAGTGGACTGCCCGGCCACACATGATCACACACGAAAATATCTCAGGAGCAAAAGTACTTTTTCCATCAACACACACCGAAAATAGAACTTGACTTATCCAGCATGCCGTGCTCACCTGCTGCAAAATCCACCTGTGTGTGGTTTTTGTAAAGCAGGAGTCTCGATTCTCCTCCACGAGGAAAGAAGAAGTGTCTGGCGAGTGGCAATTCATTACACAGTGAAGGACAGCTTAAGCCCTAATTCTGCACTTTCTATCTGGCTGCTTGGGTGTAGGAGCTTCTGCTGGAGGTTTGTCCAGAGCTCCATCCTCACGCTAAAATAACTCTCTCTCTCTTTCTCAAAAAGTTCTTGCTCTTTTTTTCATATTACAAACGGAATGCTCTCACTCTTCTAGGGCATCCATAATCCATCAGTCATCCATCCATAGTACATTGTACCACAGTTTAATTCCTGGAAAGGCCATGTAGTGTCAGTGTGATGGTTCTCACATGGTTCCAACCAAATCACCACACGTCGACAACACCTGGCACCATGTACATCCATAAACTATCCATAATCCATCCATCCATCCATAATCCATCCAGAATCTACCCATAGTCCATCGATAATCTATTCATTCATCCATCCATAATCTATCCATAGTCTAGATATAATCCACCCATCCACCTATCCATCCATTATCCAGTCCATCTATAATCTCTGCATTCATCCATCCATCCATAAGCCATCCATCCATACATAATAAATACATAATCTGCCCCAGTCCATCTATACTCTATCCATCCATCCATCTATAATCTACCCATTGTCCAGCTATAATCTATCCACTCATCCATACTTCCATAATGTATCCATCAATCCATACTCCATCCATAATCCACCGAATAATCTACCCATAGTCTAGCTATAATCTTTCAATTTAACCACCCATAGTACATCGAATACATAGTCCAGCAATAATCTATCCATTCAATAATCCATCCATAATCTACCTATACTCCAGCTATAATCTATCCATTAATCCATCCATCCTTAATCTATCTATCCATCCATTCATCCATAATCCATCGAATAATCTACCCGTAGTTCAGATATAATCCATCAATTCATCCATCCATCCATCCATCCATCCATACATAATCTACCCATAGTTCATTATATGGTATCCATTCATACACCCATCCAAAATCCATCCATCCATCCATCCATCCATCCATAACCCATTCATTCTTGTCTTCTCAATTCTTTCTTGAATTCATGCCTTCTATTATCTTTTTTTCCTTTGTAGCTTGCCTTACCTTCTCAACATTTCTCACCCCTTTCCTCACCTTTATTTCTTTCCAAATTTCTTTCCTCCCTTGAGGGGCAGTGGTGGCTCAAAGGTTAAAACTCTGGGTCCAACTTCCTAACAAGCTGGGTTTGTGAAGAAAAGACTGTCACTGTACATAGGACAAATAAAGGCTTCATCTTCTCCACACTAATTTCTTTCCTAAGTTCTTGCCTAACCCTTTATATCTTTCCATATATCTGTCCTTCCTTGCCATAATTTTTCACCATCTGAAATATTGTCATGTCTTTTTTTGTGCTTTCATCTTGCCAAGTTTATCTTTAATCTTAACTTTATTCTTTTTCTTCTTTCTTTATCACTGTTTTAATCTTCATACTTTATTTTATTTATTTATTTATTTATTTTTTTTACCTTTCTTTCTGTTTAACATCCTTACTTATTTCTTCAGGTATTTTGTTTCACACACTTTTCTGTCTTTCTTACAGCCTATCATTCTTTCCTTTCACCCTCTTAAATTTTCACCCACTTTATATTCATTATTTCTTTCTGTACCTTTTGTTTTTAACTTTCTGACATTCTTTCCTTATTCTGTTTCTTTCTTCCTTCTTGAAATTTGTTTCTGATCTCTTTCATTCTTCCTTCCTTTTTACCTCTTTTCCTTTTTTACTTTTACCTTTTTTCATTCCTTCGTGGTCTTTTTAAAAATTTTGTCTTCCTATCCCAGCCCTTCTTTCAGATTCATCCCATCTTCATTGTTACAGTTCCTCAGTCCTTTTAATTTGACCTTTGCTTTTTGTTTTTTTTTGGTTTTTTTTGCATTTTTCCCTTGTCATCTTTCTTTGCCTCTCTTTCCTCCTTTACAATTTACTTTAGTTGCTTTTTCTCCCCTTCCCTACTGTATCATATAACCCTCTTTCTTGCATTCCTTTTGCTTTTTTCCTTTTGAACTTACTTTTTCTTACTCTCGTTGTTTCCCACCTTTATATAATTTCTTTTAATTTTATTTAATTCTTTCGTTCCGGTATGCTTTCTTTCAGCCTTAACATGTTACCAAATTCTCTAAATTACTTTTTCTTCCGTCCCGCTTTTTCCTTTGCACCATTTTCCCAATAACACTCACCTTATTTTAATTTTGACTTTACTTTAAAAAAAACCAACATTTGGTTGTACAGTTTTTTCCTTATTCTTCCTTATATTATTTTTATTCTTCTTTGTTTAAAATGTTCTCACCTTTCTTTCATTTTTACCTTCTGTATTCCCTTTCTTACCTTCTTACATCATTTTTTTTTTTTTTACTTTCTTTTCTTTGCTTTCTTTATCCTTTTCTTCCTTCATTGTCTCTCAATCCCTCTGCCTTGGCTCTCTCTCTATATATATAAAAGAAAGAACCACGTCCATGTCCACAGCATTGAAAACAGCTCATCTTCAGAAAAACAATGCCACGTAATTCATATTCATATTCTTCCTGGAAATCAGACCTACAGGACATTCCATTTCAAAGTATTTTACATTTAGATATCAACACATCAAAATAGAGCACAGGGAAGAGAAAGCCTTATTATTATTTACCCACGGTGCATCGGACAGTGTTTAGACCTCATATTCTCCACTTCGTCCTTTTCGAAGCCACAAACAAGTCTGGACTGACATTTAATAAACATTGTGATCTTGGATTGGAATCTTAAAATGAAAAAAAAGTCATCAGTCTTTCAGTAGCTCTCAGATTCTGGTGACTCCATTCATCGGCAGGTCATTAGGAGCACTAATTGTGCATTGGAGAGAGTGATGACTGTGACCAGCCGTCATTCATGCCTTAATAAACCTGTAGCGACACCTGCCAATTCCAACAAGAAATCAATCACGGCTCCATAATCGTATTAAATGCCGGCTGACATCCTGACCAAGGACGTAACCTGAATACGAATACATCATTTAGAATGAACAGATAACACTTTTTACACAGATACAAATAGGAGGTGGTTAACCCTTCTTGTTTTTTGTTTTTTTTTGTGCCAGAAAGATTCACAGGGCATCTGGTTGCAACTAGACGTGTGCATCAGGACTTGCATCCCGAGACATGCAAGAAACACCGCATGAGAAAGCGGCTTTTTCTTGCATATGGGAGTAATTCGATTACTAATTAAATTTGTTACTGTAACCAAATTTTAAGCACCGTGCACCAGTGACTAATCATTTTAATGAAAGGACAGAATTGTGCCAAAAAATAGATCATAGTTTTAAAATAACAAACTAAAGAAAATACAGTATATCAGTTGTTTCTACCCATCAGCTGAATTTGACTATTGCTTTGTTGGAACACAAATTTTTTTGCTGGTAAATTATTTGTTAACCAACATTAAGTTGGGAGTTCCAGGAACTTGTCTGTCTTCATGTCTGTTTCAGAAAGCGCCACAGAGAGATAAAGAAAGCTCAAATTTTATTGCACTGAAAGACAACATGCAGTATTTGTTGATGTCATCATTAGTCTCTTCATACCATAGCTACACGAAAGTACCAGAAAAACTGGTACGTGGCCTATGGGGGAAAAAAAATAGCAACACCACTTATACAGGTCATTGGTTGCATCCGCCAGCACGTATATAAACTGATAGACATCTATGGAAGCTTCTAGAGTTGCTTCCGCCGTGAGAATGCCTCGTTATGCCGATTTAGCGATTTTCAAACACAGTTTAATAGTTGGAGCTCATGAGACGGGTCATAGCATTTCGGAGGTAGAAGCAAAGATTGGATTTTCACGTATGAGCATTTCAAGCGAGTACCGTGAATACAAGAACTCCCAGCAAAACCTCGAACTTACGACAGCAGCGTGGCCGTAAGAAGACTGAACGTGAACGTGACCAGCGTCGGCTGGCGAGAATCGTTTTACGTGACAAGCATGTGACACTGCCTCAGGTAACATCGGATTTCAATGCTGGGGCCTCAACAAACAACAGCGTGAGGACTGTGCAACGTTTGGCACAACAGTCAGACTGCAAATGAAAAATGCATTTACACTGCTTGGGGTCCTGAACAAGCAGGCCACCATGCATTTTTAATATTCATTCATCCATTCATCCTTAGTAACTGCCTGGTCATGGTGGTAGTGGTGGTGTAAATTAGACTAGACATTTGAGGAAAGAGAAATGGGACCAGTTACATTTGTTAGAAAATATCACAAGCAGGCAGGTACAAATAAATATAATAACTGTCTGAGCAGGGGGGGAAAAAGCAGTCCCATCTTTAGAACAATTATGACCTTGAGGGATGTAGCCTATCTGAGGTTGAGAAACTTACCAGGGGCTAGCTTTCATAGTGTATATATTTAATAACAACAACAATAATTCTTCTGATATAGGACATACCCATTACCTATAGTCCAATCCGAATACAATATCTGGTGCACTAAACAGGCTACAGACAGTGTCAATGTATAACTCCTCCTGGTCCTGACTAAAACAAATCATATCAAAGATAAAAATGAGTAAAATAAGTTACTAGATGCATCTCACTACATTATCACACTATGTTTGACTAAAATAAACATAAAAAATATATATATAGCCTGTGATCATGCAGACTACAGTATGAATTATATTGCATGGAATAAAGGCCAATTGTTGTCATCAGTCAATTGCACGTGCAAGCAAAATGGTCTAATTTGCTCCCAACTGAAATGACATAATCCATAAATCACTAAATAAACTTACGACAGTTAATATTTTATCAGCGCATCTCAGATGGTATAAACACATGAACGGGTGACTTATCTGTATTACTTTTGAATAATCTAGAAAATCAATATTCAGCGAAATACGTTATTTACTGTTAGATGCAAATATTGGAAAGCTGGGAAACCTCAGTGTTCAAACACCGCCAGCTGTTACATATCCAGCGATATTTTATAGCGGTAGGCGTTAAAATAAAAAAGCACATGTAAGCGTCAAGATTGCTAACACTGAGCTTTGGTGTTTCCTGTGTATGACACTTAGTGCATTAGCGTTCACCAAACATTATTTAACATAAACTAAAGGCAAGTGATTTGAACACCACGATCCAGGCAGGAATAGTATTCTTCCTTTCACCTGATCCTGTTGGCTAATTCGAGTTGAAGGGTAAGACTTCATTTCTCCCTACTCACACAAATGCGTATGAACTCAAACCCCAGACTGCAAAAATACACAATAAGTTAGAGTTAGACAGAGGACCTCTCTAATCAGATTATTTGTTGGAGGCACATTAAAGCATGAAACCCCAGCTGCTTGGGCCCCTTTCCGTCCATCCAGCATGTGTGGCGTAATGAAATCAAACAGCGTGGCTAGTGGCAGGCCATTGTCCTTTGCCCGCCCATGCTTCTTTTGCACAATTCCCCTGAGTGGAGGTACCAGAGTATTGCTAATCGCTCTCAAAAGGGGGATTAACAGGGGAGGACAATGGAGGGGCGTGATGTCGGGCCACAGCACCTGCCGAATGACACGGTCCTCTCTACGTACACCACTCCCCCGTCCCTAGTGGCCTACTACCACAGGAAGGAGCAGGGGAAGAAGGCAATGGTAATAGGACAGACAGCCTCCCACCCCTTCCGAGCATCTCCTCCTGTTTCCGAACACAAAGAGCCCTGTCAGTGTGTGTTTTGTCAAAGACTAGTCTTTTTTGCTGATAGTTGATATCCCTGACATCATCCATGTGTCTTCAAAATGTTCTTGTCAAACAACATTGGAGCATATTTTTGATTTTTTTTTTCTCTCCTTTTGTGCATTGAGAAAGCTGTGGCACTCAATCTGGGTTTATGCTTCCATTGAATTTGATTGATTCGACAGTGCGTTGTTTCTACCAGTATTTTCATGCTTTGTAAAAGTTGCTCAGTGTACCGGAAAGGTATATAACCCACATCTGTGGAACTCGCAGACTCGACAGAGCACAAGAAGCCTCCTTTCATTCCTCTCTTTTCAGTAACCGCTGATCTCAGCTTTCCTTGGTTGCAGCGTATAATATCTCTAACCACCACCACCACCACCACCCCCCAACCACCCTCTTACCCCCACAAACAGTCCAGCAAATAAAAACAGAGATACCCATAAGCCCATTTGCTCTCTTCACTTCAAGGTTAAGAGTTTTTCCTCTAATAGATTGATCCAGTTTGCTAGATCTATCCTCCCCACATTTACTTTTTTTTTCTCCGTCTGCCTTTGACAGAATCAAAGTCTCTTTTATGATCACAAAGCTTTCGTATATTTTGATCTTGGGAAGATTATTGGCCAACAGGCAATAGCTGGAGGCCTACTCCTAACCAGGTCTGAAAATACTAAAAAAACACCTCTCATCCTCAGACTTGAAGAACAGCTGTTGCTGAACCAATGTGTTAGATTAGACGGAAGGATAACGTTGTGCTCTGTAGCCATGGCACCCTCGAGGCGATTCACAATTTCAATCCAGCAGTGGCAAGATTCCGAGGAGCTTAATGGGGAGACAGACTTCTGCATTCTCTGATGGCTTCTTGTGATCTTCTATGTTGGGTGGGCAGACTAGCTGCCACCTGTCTCATTGTCTGATAGCAATTATTGTAACTGTTACACATGCTATAAGAATCAAAGATAAACATTCTACTAAAATCTTATGACTTACAGACAAGATGCAGAAAATGAGGCTCACAGTGAAGCTACACAAATGCAATGGTATCTGAAGACCCTGAGCTGTGCCACTTAAGTGCTGTGGCCAAAGTGGATAGAGTTTCAGAGCCACGATTTGGCAGTCATATTTTTTTTTTTCAGAGATGAATGCAAGACCTCTGAAATTTGTCTTAATGGAGCATTTTTTTTCCCAATCTCTTGTCACGTGGCTTAAAAACGAAACTTTTTAAAAATCCACCAAAATGACAAAGATCAAATTCATTTTCAAAGAAAATTTTGAGGGCAAAGTCCTGGCTTCATGTTTAATTCAGAAGCCTTGCCCAAATCCATTGGAAATCTCCATTCTTTGGTCCCATAAGAGTGTCCGATTTCAGTCAAGCTGACTACTGCGTATTGCCTGGACCGGGAAGCTGCTGGTTGGCCAGAGATTTTTGAAACCTTATAAGCCCTGGGGTGCAGAGGATCAAATGATAGTTCATTTATAATTGGTGTATGGAGGGTTAAGGGAGGTTACTGAATTACTGACGAGATTTGCATTAGTCATACTTGGCAGAATAAAGGATGACCTTGCAGTAGACCTTGTTTCTGAAGACGTTATTAGAGAAAATCAACCTCTTATCCTCGAAGGAATCTTTTTCTCAGTCCCATGGTGACCCCGGTGCAGTGGGATAGAAGAATAGAGCGAGAATAATTCTGCTTTCTGGTCAAGCTTCCAGAGTCAGAGTACCACCTGCTGGGCAATGCTGTACTAAAGTCAGTGTGGGTGAAACGGATGCATAATTTGTTACAACTGCAGAGCAGTATTAGCAAAAGTGGTCATTAATAGTGAAATAAGTCCAAGGCGATATTATTTCATGTCATTGGCTTAACAGTATGACTACAAACAGGTCAAACTCATCATGTAGTATGAGGACCATTACAGATACCAGTGTTGAAAAGACGCACATCTGTTTTGCAATCTTGAAAGATTTACGGTTGTCTTGTTAAATGAAAAACTGTAAACCAATGCCATATCTCTGGGATGTGTTAAGACATTGCTGCTGTTTTTTTGTTGACTAGTACAGGGAAGGTCATTGTCACTTAGAGTCGTTTAATTACTACCCTTACTGCACACTGGAATAATTACTCTGCGCTAAGGTTTGACATTGCCATAACCGGCCACCGAGGAGATCGCGGGTCCTTATTCTTATTCCGCAAATGCGTCCTGTCAATAAGGAAAGAACATTCTGATGGCTGGGGACAAATCCAACAAGCCTCCATTTGGACAGCAACTTCCAAGCTATGTGCAGGTTCTTTTCGCATGAGAAGCAGCTGCATGGTGTACCCTCTAAGGGCCTCGGGAGAGGATAATTGGCCTGCAAAGTCCACGGCATAATTAAATTAGCTTGCGAACACTAAGCCCCACTGCATCGTCTCTGCTATACAAAGACGAAGCGCTGTTTCACTGTGTCTGCTCCTTTCTTTCTCTGTTCCAATGTGGAGAACACTTAAGCGCTGCCAAGTAAAGTGTGATATTAGTATCATCTGCCACTTCTCTTGCGAAGGCAGTTTTAATCGGAGATTTCCCCGACTTCTGGATACCTATCGGGGTTGTGCTCTCAAGGGGACGCCGGGAGCCGTACACCTGACTCTAATATTGCACCTGTGGCGCTTTAAATTTCCACCAACAGTGGAAGATAAACTGTCCGATTTTTCTTGTCCGCATTCCCGCGGGAACATGGCTACATTCCCTCGCACCTTTAACATGCGTCAAGCGTGCAGAGATTTAAGCTGAATACATTTCAGCAAATCATGCTTATCTGGCATGTGCCAGGTTTACATTGCAAGCAAGTTTTTGCGGCTTGTCAGATGGTCATCAGATAGCGACGGTATTAAATGCTGCACCACCGATGAAAATGTGCTGCAGTGTGCAGAGGCAGAATAATTTGAGAGCCACTGCGTCGAGCCAAGTGTCCATCTGAAAAGCCTTTTCATCCAAGTAGGCGCTTAGAGACACCACGATGCAGTTGGCTCTCTGGACTGTCCCTGACTGGCTTCTTTTGAGATATAATTAAATGAACCTGAGACACGGTGGTGGCTTTTAACTTATACAGTGAAAGTACATAAATGCAGTGGGATCTGAAGACCCTGAGCTGTGCCACTAATTGCTGTGGCCAACGTGGATCGAGTTTCAGAGCCACGATTTGGCAGTCTTTTAATTAATCAATGCAAGACTTCTGAGATTTGCCTTAATGGAGCCTTTTCCAATCTTGTCTCTTAAAAGAGAGGCACTCATGCACCTCTGGCTTGCTTAAAGAAGGATGCGCCTACTCTTGGAAATTCGACAACCCACTTGAGAAGTAGCTGCTGAGGTGAAAATGTTTTTTTTTTTTTTTGTCTGCTTGAGAGCTGCTTTTCATTTGTCTTTGGATCCCAAACCAGGCCAGTGCTGTGAACAGCATTCTCTGTTCATGCATTAAAATTCAAGGATACCCCGGTGCCAGAACGACTCCTTATTCACGACGACGTCAATCAGAACCAGGCAGTCCGTGTTTCAAGATCTGGTAGGACAGGCTACGGAGAATTAGCCGTGTGTAGTGTTTGGAAAAAGAAATGATACCTCTAACCAGCATCTAGTTAACATTTGCAGTTGGAGCTTATCATATCATGTCATGGGTGGCAGACTGCTCGAAGCCTGCTCTGTCCACAAAAGCATATTCAAGCACGCCATGGGTTGATTCAAACCGGCAAGTGGAGAGCTGAAAAGGTCAAACACTCCTTGTTTACCTTCCCTTAGAGGGTCAGAGAATGTTACAATTATATGCTTGCAGTAAGTGCCTATTGCAAGCAAGACGCTCACATTAACTATGTACTTAATGTAACACTGTACCTTGACATTTCTTGCTTTCTGTTCTTAGCCTTGCTTGCTAGTAAATACTAAATGAACGCTGGAATGCTCTGCGCACACAGATCTAATGAGTCCTGTTTGAAGGATGGAACAGCTGCTTTCACCGTCCTGCTGTGCATAAATGTTCACCCTCTGGATCTTTTCCACATTTTGTAGAACTGTAACGAACTCAGGGACTACACTGAAGTACCAGAATAACTGGTATACCAGTTAATACTTGCTAGGT
>JAOVVH010000037.1:12685973-12696730 GCA_028566435.1 Scorpiodoras heckelii
GGGATGTTCGGGTCCCTCTGACCACTGTGCAGGACTTGTATATGTCATTCCCAAGATGAATTGACGCTGTATTGGCCCCAAAAGGAGGCCCTACACCATACTAATAAATTATTGTGGTCTAAATCCAGGTGTTTCAGTTTCATTGTCTAACCCCTGTATGTTATCACAATATTTATATTTAAATTCAATATTTTATCCTTGATGTTTACAAATTAACTCGATGAAACACGATTTTTAAAACTCGTACTCACAATGAAAAGAATAGAAACGAAATAAAGAAAACTAGCCAGCAGGAAGCAAGCCAAAAAAGAAAGAATTTAAAAAAAGGAAGAAACTGAAACAGGAAGAAAGCCAGCCAACCAAAAACAAAGTGAACATGAAAGCAAGAAAACAAAAAAAGGAAGTAAGAGAAACAGCAATAAAGAACTAAAAACAAAAAAGATAGGACAAAGATGCAATGCAAGAAAGGAAGAAAGAAAGGCATCGCATTCGGCCAAATATTGTGGAGATAAAAGAAAGTTTCAGTTTTAAAGAATGACTTTTCTAAAGTATCTCCCCACCTTCCACCTGATCTATCTTTGGGACCTGCAAAAGCCTGTTCAGAAAGACGAGTAAATGGCATTTGTCTTTTTCTTTTTTTTTTAATGCTTCTGTAGGCACCACAGGACACATGGATGTGATCTGGGACTCAGAAGGTTAAAAAGCATCTGAGTGTCAGCCCCACGACTGCCTCACACTCCTCAGTGGATGAAAAGGGAAAAGAACAGAGACTGGAAGTGAAAGGACGGACTGCCAGGTGAGTTACCCCAGCTTTCATGCTTGCTTCTTTGTGACCGACACTGAGATGGTCCTTCAGCGTTGTAGACTGAACCCATGCTTTACGTGACACCAGGTCTTTTCACCATGCACGTTCACCATGAACACCCACGCATGTGACAAAGCACCTCCAACGCTTCCGGGAATGTAAGGCCAGGGGAGGTAAAAGTAACAAAGTCACAAGTCTGCAGCTTGTTTGATTGTTTGACAGGTGGGCCGGTGTTAATGGAGCTTTGCTGATCGAAGTGTAAACGGGAATGATGGTGCTGCTTGAAAAGCGGGAAACTGAATTGCTGGCGTGGGAGCGATGGAAAAATAAGAGACTGTCAGGGCTGAATACCAATAACACTTCGCCATACCTGGCTGGGGAATTTGGCCTTAGGGTTTATGTGTAGTAGATCTAATAAACAACAAGCTGCTTGAAAGAAATATGAAAGTACATGCTGTATACTTTGACCAGGATAAAGCATTTACCGAAGACGAACAAACGAAGCGGTATTAGCTATAACAATCGGCAGTCTGAGAATCAGCAGCACAACGCATACATTTATGCAAAACTATGGTAAGATCATACATCGTAATGAGGGGGGAAATGTCATCTAAGGGACTTGGAAAACCAGGGTTGTTGGTGCTGGTTTGAGTATGTTTAAAGTAAATCAGTGTTCGCTCGGGGCTCCAAAATTGGCTCCTGATTGCTATGGGTAAATTGTTCAAAGACGCGCCCCGGGAGGCTTGCCAGTCGCTCACAGACTCCCAAAAAATATCTGGTGTGCTAAATATCTGGACCGCTCCCGTTTAAGTCCAAATCCCGAAGTGTTGCGGCCAAGTTATCACTGACAGTGAGTGTGGTGTCGAGCAACAGCCAATGAGAACGCAACAAACGGAGTGTGATGGAGGAGTTGTATAAACATCAACAAGAATGGCTTGTAATGCTCAGTTGTCCGCAAACTTTTGGGCGAACTTTTTTTTTTTATTGTTGTTGGTACAAGCACCATGCAACAATCAACGTCCTGGAATCTAGTTTATGCGGAGAGGATTTTCTGAAATACAATACTCAGTTGCTTTAGGAGTGACTATGGACAAAGGTTTCAGGTTTTTTTTTGGTTTGTTTTAGTTTCTTTTTTTTTTTTTTTACAGTGCATAAAAACTTGGATCGCTCGCTTCTTGCTGATGTCCATTTTCTGGAAGGAACAATTGTGTAATGTGTGACCCCCCTATCGCTGATCAGTCATGTCATCATCTACAAGACACGACTGTTCCTTGGCCCTGACGCAGCAAAGCATCGCACTACCACCACCATGTTTCACCGCTGGTATGATGTTGTCTTTGTGGAATGTTGTATTAACCTCACACCAGATGTACCAGGACACGTGTCTTCCGACAAGTTCCACTTTTGAATCATCAGTCAACAGAATTTTATCCTCGGGGACAGAATCCATCATGTTTTTGTCAACTCTCCCATGAATACCATTTTGTCTAGTCTTTCTAAAAGTGGAATAATGAATGCAGACCTTGTTGGCCTGGTTTCTTTCACGACTTCATGGATGAGGTGCTGATGAGGAATTCTGGACGGCTGGCTACAGCTAGGAAGATTCACCACTATTCGAGTTTTCTCCATTTGGAGATAATGGTTAACCTAAGTCCATGAGTCTTAGCTATGGATCTTCAACGAAATTGCATTGAAAAATAATAGGCGATGTTTGAGTGGAAGGGTAACCCAACAGCTTTTCCATATCATCAGACAATAAAACTACCCTGTGACTGTTAGAAGTTCTAATGCATTAACTAACTTACAGTATATTAGTTTTCATTCCGATACGTTTAACAAAAATTTCACAGAATTTCTAACTCAAAGCTTTGAACAGCTACACTCTTCTCAAACCTCACGGACGGTTTGATAAAGGAAAGGATTCGCGGTCTCACTGGAAAGCCCATCCACACCATGAGCCAGATAAAAGCACTGAGCTCAGGATAAGAGATGAAGCTGACATTTATAAAGATTGTTGTTACTGTCTGCAATTCCGCCAAGCCATTTCGACGAGGGTCGCCGTCAACTGCGGCGCAACCAGAATTTTGAATGCCTGAGAAATCAAACTCCATAATGGCTTTGTGTACGAAGTCCTTGGAAGATACCATCTGTAATAAACATGAAAGGATTTCTTGTGCACTGCTTTCCTAGACGAGTGCCAATTCATCCCACCTCAGAGAATTAACTTTGTCTGGCAAAAATGGATCGGCTTTGTCATTAATGCAGGAAAAGGCCTTTTTGCCTGGGTGAGAAAAAGTGTTTTTAATATCAGCGCTCTACCTTGAGGTCGCCGATAGTAAGACGATGCATTGCCGTAGTCACGGAGCTAGAAAATGATGTCACGAGCAAGTCTGAGTAATGCGGTGTCACAGCGTGATTGCCATTTTAGAAGCCGGCTTTAATGGCAGAGTCAGAGAAGAAAAGAAAAGCAATAAATAAGCCCAGCACCAACCTCCAAACACACACCACACACACATACACAATTCAATCCCCTTTATCATGACTGCAAAAATGGAACAAATTGTTCTTGTGTAGTTTTTGGTGTGTCATGCACCACATCTAGCGTCTTGAGACTTAACAACACATGGAACAGGTTTATTGATCTCTGTTAGTTTCCCCAGCAGGTCGACTTTAGTAATGAAGTGTAAAATCAGTGTGGTTCTACAGGGAGGCCCTGGATTCACGCTTGGAGCAACCTAGTTACTGCCTCGAGGCTTTCCCAACATCTCATAAAGCACAGTGTGGTGCTTTCGAGGTGCCTGTATAGTGCGCATGTTCGGCTGGAACTTAATGAAGCATCCCATTGCAGAAGGATGGCGGGACTAACCCCGGACGGTACTTCTATCGACTTTAAATCACCAGACCTATTTAAACTGTATCATCATCCATCAAAAAAAAATAACTCCTTATGACACAGACTCCCAAACAATGTGGCAAAATCTGCACCCACTTCTAAGACTAATGAGACTTTCTAATGCAACAATTGTACACTTCATTGTGCACTAAATGCTGGAAGGGAAGGACAAAAATATAGTAAATTGGCATGGCTGGGGTTCTCAGCACCTCATTAGTCTAGTTTAAGGCTCTGGGATTTAGTTACTAACACTTTTATTGTTTTTTTATTTTTTCTAATGAAGTCTCGGAATGACTGACTACATTACGCGGGACAAATTATGTATGTTAGCAAAACGCTTTCGGCATTAGGAAATCTCTCGCCACATGCCCGAGGAAGACTGCGAACGTTAGTCGTTTATGACTCCAACAAACTGATTTGCGTGATTCACTTCCTGTAACAGCAGCTCTGTTATCTGTGCTCATTCTAACATGGTATAATTCTTATGGCATCTGGTAGCCCACAGAGACTTAGCCTGATATAATTTCAGGCTAATAATAATAAATGCGAACGCGAAATGCAAACGTGCAACAATATCACACTTCAGTTCTCCGACAAAACTGATTTTAACAGACTGACTAGATGTTTCGTGAAACGACAATCGTTGCCACTTCAGTGGCAGAGAACCTAGCTAGAAGGATTGAGTTCGCTGTAAAGTGATGCCTGTGGTCCAAATTGCACCATGCCCCCTAGACAAGTGCACTACAAAGAGAATGAGATATCGGTTTGTACACCCCATGTAGCACATAGTGGTTTGGAATTCAGCCAATATCTATCGAATCAGCCATACTAGCTAGCTTCTGAGATATGTCTTGTTGAGAAAATGATAAATTAGAGATTTACTTGACAAAGGGATTTGACAAATATGCATCATATTTTTGTAGATTTATATGACAACACACACTATTATTTTGATTGGGACGCATGATCATTTGTGTAAATACAGCCAGAAAGGTCATCATACTAGTCTAGTCTAGTTAGCTGTACTAGCTGCTTGGACCCTGCTAGTAGCTAATGTTACCTATACTAGCTACTTGCTTTCAATCTAGTACTGTGCAAAAGTCTTAGGCACCCTATTGCTTTTATTACAACTTTTGTTATTGATGTTTCTTTTTGTTCTGCATTATTAACTCAGTATAAAAATATTTTATATTTCCAAACATTGCTTTTCCAACAAAAAATTACGCAAATAACGAAAGCAACACATTACATAACAGCCCACTTTTGGCTGTTGATGGCAGCTGACTCTGTGTTGGAAAATGTGCTGGTGTACTTGATCTTACAGCAGCTTTTGATACCCTGAAGACCCTGATTGGCATCTCTGACTCTGTACTTGTCTGTACATTAGGTCTTATCTCACGGATAGACAGCAGTCTGTATCTCTTGGCTGCTTTAGATCAATTCTTCTACCCTCCGCCATGGTGTCCCTCAGGGCTCAGTTCTTGGCCCTCTTTTGTTCATTATTTATATGCTCCCACTTGAAAATATCATCAGACTACACGGTCTCCAGTTTCACTGTTACACAGATGATACCCCTCTGCTAATCTCCCACCTGATTCACTCATTAGCTGCCTGGCTGACATCAAAAACTGGGTGTCTAACAATTTTTTAAAACTAAATAATAACAAAACGGAGGCTATGTTGATCTCTTAACCCCGCCATCCTCAGGAAAATCAGGCAGTCCACAATTACTATACCTGACTGTGTCAATACTGCTGCTGCGTAGTTACGGAACTTGGGTGTGATTTTTGACACCACACTCTCATGTGATGCTTGTATCAAATACATAACACAAAAACGCCTTCTTCCACCTAAAAAATATTGCCAGATTGCAGTTTTGGTTGTATTTTAGATTTGATTCTTTTATGGATGTACAGTGTCCTTGAGTATCTTGAAAGGGGCTTATAAAAAAATATATATATATATATATATATATTATTACTATTATTATTATTTTAAGACAAAAAACATAATGAAGGCTGCTGGGTTTTGCATGCAAAAATAAAAAAGAAGTAAGTGTGACAGTCAAAGTCTCCAGAAGAGCTGTGGCAGATTCTCCAAGACGCTCGGTAAAACAGCTAATTACTGTACAGTACAAAAGTACTGTAAAGATGACATTGAAAATAATGATGTTTCTACATAACAGAAAACACTATAAGGTGCAGTAAACAGTAATAAACTAAAGGAAGTCCATATTTGCTGTGCCTTTTTCTTAAACCGTGTCCCCATGTACAATTGTGCAGTTTTATAAGGAAATTAGCTGGTAAGATTTACCGAGTGTCTTGGAGAATCTGCCACAGCTCTTCTGGAGACTTTGACTGTCACACTTACTTCTTCTTTATTTTTGCATGCAAAACCCAGCAGGCTTCATTATGTTTTTTTGTCTGAAAAGTGTAATGTAATGTGTTGCTTTCCACACTCTCAATATTCAACTGGCACCTTTAACATCTATGGAAGGAAGGAGTCTCCAGTGTCAGCGTGTTGTAACGGTCAGACAATTTTTTCTTGCTTGTTTTAAGTAATCACTATCATTAATTATTTATGAATTAAAAATTAAAAAATCGTCACCAATAATTAAAAAAGGTTGGTATTAGGGTAGTATTAAAGAAGGACTAAAACTCTCTGGGATGTAGCGTGATTTGATTATTTTCCTGTAACAGCATGCATCCAAGCGTTTCGTTTCTTACTTATTCTAATCCTATAAAACTCAAACAAGCTATGACTAGCCTCATCTGCCCTCGACAAACTCAACTCAACTGCTTAGGTAGAAAGCAAATCAGGACTTATTGTACAGCCCCAGTCTTCCTCTGACAGTGCCTCTGTATCACACTCCACCAGAGCTTTTCTTTTATACCGGGCTTTAATCTCTACAACCAATCCTTTTTTTTGTTGAGCCTGCAAAGCCGGTAAGCACAGATCTCCGTGTATCTCGCTGCTTCAGCGTCGGATTTGCCGTACACTACACGGCGGCGGACACAATAGGAGAAGAAAGACGTCGGAGTTCCGATTCAAGACCCTGAATTCGATATGTGGTTAAATCCGGAAAGCAGGCAAGCTGCTCGTGAAAGACTTTGAAGAAGTGGAAATTCTTTAGTACAAGCAACTCGCCCTATGTTTATAGCCCTAAAAGACAGAAAAGTTTCCTGAAAGAAACTAATGTTGCACAGCAGAAAGATGGAAAATCTTAACAAATCTATAAGCATAATCAGCAGCCGTGATCATCTTCTCAATGTTGTTGGACTGCTTTTCGAATGTCAGCATGTCCTGGAAGAAGGTTTATAGGACAGAGAGTTAGTACTTCGTGTCATCTCTGCGCATCAGGACACAATAAAAACGTATCATTGCACCATGAGACAATTTATGACTATTACCTAAATCATGCTACAGCAATCTCTGTTTCTCAGCTCAAAGGGACTCGGACGGTCCTTAAAACTCTTCGGCTGTGTAATCTGCTACATTGCTATCCCTGCAACCACTCCAAGCACAAAAGATGACATTGCGGAACAGAACTATTTATTTATCAGGGGTTTAGTGTCATGTCATGAAACCACACATTGGTTACATTCGTGACAGGAATGGTTACTTCATACTCATCAATTGGGGGAATTGAGTATCTCTAATTTGCTAAACATACATGTTTTTGGACTGGGGGAGGAAACCCCCACAGGAACCCCACAGTGGAGAACATGCAAACTCCATACAGAGAGGACACCCTGTCTGGGAATCAAACCTGGGACCTTCTTTCTGTAAGGCAGCAGCACTACCCACTACCCACCATGCCACACCACTGAACGAAGCTTAGCAAAACAACTATCGACAGAGTGTTCAAAAGGTTATACCCAATTTGAAATCATTTTACAGCAAGATGGAGCACCACCATATCGGCAACTCCAGGTTTGGTGTTTTCTAACTGACCCACTGCCTCAACGTTGGATAGGTCGCTACACTCTTGGCCCCGAAGATCCCCAGACATTACACGCCGCATCTTTTTCTTGTGGGGATACGTCAAAGACCGCGTTTTTGTGCCACCATTAACAGCTAATCTGGATGATCTCAAAAACAGAATCACGGCAGCGGTGACCTCAGTGGAAGACAATTTCAGAGGCGTCTGGGATGAATTCAACTATCGTCTCGATGTTGTCTGTACAGCAGGTGTAGGGCACATGGAGCATTTATAAAAATGGTTACTAAAACTTGATAACTCGTTAAACCCTGTGTAAATTTTTGTGTAATTGTAACATGTTGCCTTCAGGAAATAGGCTATACCACTTTGAACCTGGGTCCATCTTTGTGAAACACCCTGTAGTTTGGCTTAACAGAGCAACCAGAAATCCTGCTGCGCTACTGAGATTTTGCACCACATTTTTCACAGCCGTCTCGCAGCGACTCTCTCTTTTAGCTCATAACTGTGAGATATACACTGAATACCAGAAAACCTGGAGCCTATTTAATATACATAGCAATGTCAAGTATGCACGTCATTGGCTGCGCTTGTCAGTGTGTATATACATCGATAGACAAGTGATAGACATCTATGGAAGCTTCTAGAGCTGTTTCCACTGTGAGAATGGCACGTTATTACGATTTTGGTATTTGCAACACGGTTTAATAGTTGGAGCTCATGAAATGGGTCATAGCATTTTGGAGGTCGGATTTTCACGACTGAGCATTTCAAGAGTGTAACGTGACTACAAGAATTCCAGCAAAACCTCGAACCTGAATGACAGCAGTGTGGCCATAAAAAGACTCTGGGTAAACGTGACCAGCGTCACCTGGCAAGAATCGTTTCATGCGGTAACATCGGAATTCAATGCTGGGGCCTCAACAAACATCAGCGTGAGGACTGTGCAACGTTCCCTCCAAGATTCCTGTGTGTTAACTGGCTGACCAGTGTTTCTGGTACTTCAGACAGTTTAAGAGAATTTATGGAAAACTCATTCACAGTAGTATCTTTAAGAAAGAAGAATAATTAGGGGGGTTTTGTTTTGGTTTTTGTTATACAGACGATGATGTGCGAAGAGACCTTTTACAAAATATTTTTTCTTTAATTTTTACGAAACAGCCAAATTTTGCCATGTTATTTGTTCAGTAATTTGACACATACATTTTTTACTCACTGTGCATAAAGCTTTATTTATTTATCTTACAAATGTACAATCAGAAACGTATTACTCCTATAAGTCCTAGCTTCTATAGTCCTGGCTTGCAACCATGTATGTTAATACCGAGACTCGCCCAGAGATCTATCTCATCTCAATGGCTTTCGAGTTGGACAATTTAAACATCTGTTGGAAAATGTTGTTCCTGCAGCTTTAAGATCAACATTAACATCGTAATAGTTGCATAAAATTCCCATATTCTAACATCACAAATTCTAAAATGCACTAAACAAATTTACAAGAAGTCTCTAATTTGGTCCTTGCAGACCAAAAAACGGAAGTTATTCTTCTTATACACCAAATGAGAAGTATGCTTTAGCTTTGGAGGAGTGTGAACTCGTAGAAAAACACAATGCACAGTGTGGGCAGCTGTGCAACTCTCTCGGCATCGTTCATTATTCATGCATCTGACACAGGCAGGAAGAGCATTCCAGGTTTATTTTACATTCTCTGCCTTGCTTTGCGTTCTCTCCTGGAGAGGTTACATTGTTTTGTTTGTCCGTGTTGCTTGTTGCGTCCACGCAGGACCTCGGTGATCTGGACGACTTTTCCACAAAATATACTGCAGCACCAAAGCTTACATAAACAAGGTTTTCTCTTTACTGTCTGTTCTGCTTTGCTTTTGGTTGACTTGGACATTGGCGGTCGGCCGAAGGCCCGGTTCACGCATCCGTAAGCATCGGTGCAAGTCTTCAGGGGTGGTGAAGCAACATCGATGCCTTTTTTTTCCTCTCTCTCCGAAGCAGTGTTTGCACTTCTGATATATTTCCCTGGCCTTTGGGAAGCTTTTGTAAATGAGCAGGATGAATAATAAGGACTATAGCAATGAGCAGATCTCTTTATCTGTGATAAGGTGACACTTTCTTTTTGTTTTAAATACTCTCAGGGGTATTGCATGCACCTGTCCCTATTTCGAAGGACAAATTTGCCTCAGGACATGAATTCCTAATGAGGAAAAAGAATACTAGTAAAACTGGTACATCAGTTAATACTTGGTAGGTCCGCCACGGGATGTTGGAGGGAATGTAGCACAGTCTTCATAGTGATGTTTGTTGAGGCCCCAGCATTGAATTCCGATGTTACTTGAGGCAGCGTTACTCGCCTATTGCGTGAAAATATTCTTGCTAGCCGATGCTGGTCACGTTCACACAGAGTCTTTTTACGGCCACGCTGCTGTCCTAAGTTCAAGGTTTTGATGGAACAGCTAGAAAAAAAATATACCCATATTCTAATATCTTTTTATCTGAAATGTGAATTATTGAATACTTTGCCAAGAACTTGCTGACTTTTGTTGAGGATGCAAACACTAATTTGATACATGATCTTGTATCTGTTCGTTTCCCTTGGCCTGTATGCACCTATGTAGCTAACTATACATTCTGCAAAGAAAACAGGACTGGGCAGCACTGCTTCTCTTACTTGCCCTGATGGGCTAGCTAATGAATTTATGATTAGCCACCCTAGTGGTAGTAAAATTCTTCAAAATATGCCCCATTTCATATCTTATCCCCATACATATCAGGAATGTCAAATGCATTTAGAGTCAATGATTTTCGTTTTTGCTTTTGTTCTCATTTACTGAATGAAAACGACGAGGATTCCTGTCGCAACAGTGTCATAAATAACCAAAGTAAACAGAGGAAGTATGTGCCAACATCCAGCACTGTTACTGCTAGTGTCAAGCCTTGCATTAGCTGATTTGTTCTGTCATTTTAACCGAATAATCCAGATTTGGCTACAGATACAGCGAGACGAAAGGAATAAGAAAGTATCTGAAACTATCTGAAGTACAGGGGTTAGACAATGAAACTGAAACACCTGGTTTTAGACCACAATAATTTATTAGTATGGTGTAGGGCCT
>JAOVVH010000037.1:12721232-12732261 GCA_028566435.1 Scorpiodoras heckelii
AACCCCTGTACATCATGACATTAAATGTTTTATATTCAATGTACACCTGACAGTGGAACAAGACAATATAAACCTATATAAAGGCCCAGGCATGTTAAAAAAAACAACCTTGGCATAATATAAAACCCCCAGAATCTTTAAAAAATACCTTCATACAGATTTGTGGTCATACCACCCAGTACTAGCTCATGCCATTGGACATTGGAAATGTGATAATATTTTCCTTCTGAAATGAGAAAAGGTTTCTAACATTACTGTACAATATAAAGCTTGTTCACCAGCTGTGAAAATGCTGTCGACATCAAAATGATTGCTGTCAAGTTAATGTACCTGCAGACATGTAAAAGAAAGTACGTCCCACCCCACCATGTTACTTATGGGTGTTCATGATGTACCTTAGCTCTATATTCTGCTCAAGTGTATTCTCCTCAGTATCAGTTCACGATCACTGTATTGATATTGATATTAAACCCACCAAACACGAGAGGTCGATATAACGAGATTAACCGAGTTGATGTTTTATTAATTAGCCGACATCTTTGAAAACGTCAGGATTCCATGCGATTCCGTGTTTAACTGCGATTCCCGGTTTGCTTACTGAATTCCTCAATTCCATCCACATTTTCCACATCGGACCACTGTAGAGTATATTGGTTAACAGTAATGATTTGACTTGCAGTGAAAGATCCACAGTTGTCAACGTGTATTAATATATAAAAAAAAAAACAAAAAAAACATGAACCAGTTCTTTGTTGTTTAATCTTCAGTAGCTCTGATGCGAAGATTGTTTTGCTGGCATGTTTATCTTGCAGCTCCTCTGCTGCGGGGATAAATTTAGGACTGCTTCACGACCAAGGAGGTGACTGAAAAGTGAGAGCGGGAAACTAATACGCCTTACTGACTTGGAGAGAGAGAGAAGACATTAACAATCAATGAAGATTTAATATCGTCGTTAACATCCTTGCTCAAACGAACATAGCACCTTGTAAACGCATGCCAACTTCAACCCACACAGCCGGTTAAAGGAGGTTTTATGTAGGAGGTTTAGCTGACTGAAGAGATAAAACCAAGAGCGCCTGTCTGCGGCCTTTTCAGCTGCTGCTCCAAAATCCAATGAAAGCCAATGCCTAGATCATATCGCACTACTTACTGACAAATCCTCTCGAACTGTCTCCATCTTTCTTTGTTTTTTTGGTAAATACAGTGTATGTACATTGCTGGACTAGATTTGCACCCACTGTGAATGCACTGGTGACTGTGACTCAGTGATGGAGTGGATGATAATGTGACTTGTAGAGTGTCCTCCTGCGATAAGGCGAGTCCCAGTCAGTGTTAGTCGAGCAGCACATTTCGGATGACTTGAAACTCCAGTCCTCTTCTGGGAGCAAGCTTATCTCTCTGGCTTCGAGAACCAAGTACTTTAGAAAAGAACATCGAAAAACAGATGCATGGTTCCTTTTCTTAGTCTGTATCAACCTGTAATTATGGCTTCTTGCTCTTTTTCCCAGGGGAAGGACACAAAGCACCAAGGGAGCTAGCTCAAGGTTAAGTGGTGCACACACAAAAACATCAGGAATGTTACCGGTACCCATTGGTCCTCAGATCACCACCAGCTTTGCCTGCCCCACTTCGGGATCTCTTGGAAGAACCAGCTGCCAGTCATTGAGTGAGGACGCCAACGTATGCAAACCCGCTGTACCGGAGTGCATCGTGCTGCTTAAACATTCAGAGTTTATCTAAGAGACTGTTAGTCATGGGTCTACTGCAAACAGGAGGTGCACAATGAATAAGACAAGGCAGATTTAATCTGATACAGATATACAGACACCGGTGTTTGTGCAAGTATGAATTACATTGTGATTGCAGTTTGACATGAAGAGGGCTGGGCTGAAGTGAATCTATTCCTGCCTGCCTTATTTCTGTGTAAAAAAAGGGGGGCTGGGCAGTGAACTGAAGAATATTGGAGGAAAACTCACTCTTCTGAAATGTAATAAATGTAGAAAAATGTTGACTTTTGAACAGATCTGTCTCATTGCTATTTCCTCGACAAGGGCGACAAGTCACTTGGCCGAGCACCACGGAAAAGCGGATTTTATGCTGAGACTACTTGTAATACCGGGTGAGCTCGAGAGATCTGACGATTGTCCTATGCCTATTTCTCAGACGCTAGTTTGATTAGAGTAGTGACTGGTGGGGGAAACGGTAGCTCAGTCGATGGAGCAGTGGTCAGCGCAACATCGCGCGTTCGTTGTTGAAACGTTTTTTTTTGTTTGTTTTTTTTTTTTAATGCTGACTCTGTGATTGCTGCTCAATGGCTATTTCGCATTAATATGTTCAATATTCTTTGTCACGGTGCTGTGCCATCTTGGAACGCAATAAAAAATAGGTCGGAAGTTTTCGTAACAGCGCTTCTGCCTTGAAAAAAAACGAAACCACTCGGCAAAGCCACGTACAGTCCGAGCGACAGAAAACACGTTAAAAGAGCGCATGCATCTGTAATAAGGAGTCGTTCAGCTAGGAAATGTTCTCTTGCTTTGGGAAATTCCAACTCACGCGTGCGGCAAATATTACAAATAAAAAGTGTCATTCAAAGGTTAGTGTAACGGTTGTATTGGTTAGTGTAACGGCCTCTCTGGCTCACCCTGTATAACACACATCTTTTTATGTGCAACGTGAAAGACGATGCTCTAGAGATCATAGCCAAAACATTGTCCACTAATTTGCTGACTTGTTCACTTCCCTAAGTATGTTATGGAGTGAGGTTACTGTCTTTCATGTGATTGTATATAATGGATTTGTATTGTTTTAACAATTATAAAAGGACTACTTTTTTTTCAAAATGATTAAAAGACCTTGTAGCATATAACCACTGCTTTGAATATACTGCATAGAATCTTAAACTAACTTAACCAGTGTTCAAAAAAAGCAATCTTTGGCAATTGATTCAAGTTCAAGCAATCAGCTAGCAAACCATGACCTCTGATGCATTTCCTGTTGTACTTTCGAAGCGACAACATGCCGGTATTTCAGAAGCGAACAGGAAACCAAGAAGCAAGCATGCATTGTATATTTCTCCGAGCTCGTTAGTGTTTTTGCTCAGTTTTCTTGATTCTCCGCGCATGTTGTTGCTGCTTTTGCTCTGCTTTGATTCTTGATTCTGCATGCCCGTTGGGTTCGTTTTGCTCTGCTTAATGTAGTTTTTGTGCAGTTAGCTCACTTTACTAATACATAGTCTGTATTAAAGCACCATTAGGCAAGAATTGAGGTTTTTAGCCATTCGGGGTCCCCCTACAGGTTGTGGAGTGTAACTCCCATTCCAACACCGTCGTAAATACGATTCGGCCTCGAGCTCCCTTCATGGGCTGAATTCCAAAGCGCTACGTGTTGAATACCGTACACTACACAGGGTGCAGTTTGGAACTCAGGCATGGACAGCTGTACATACACATGCCTTTTTTGGCAAGCTGAACTATTCTGAACCAGCAAAAACACCATCAGGAGCGAAAGAGCCAACTGAAGGTAGAGTAATCTTACAGGATTTCACGCTAAGCATCTGAATGTGCAGCAATGTGTGTAATCGAATAAAATGTTGTCGTCACATGCTGAGTTTGGTATCTGGAAAGATGAGTTTCCAGGAGTTTTGGTATCTGGAAAGTCTATAAAACTCTGCGAGACAGGGACGACGCTGATAAGGTAACAGCATGCGTCACGGTCTTTCATAAACGACGTTATGGTTTGAAAACGTATTGTATTGTATTGAAGTAAACATGCATGCACAGACATTTTTGCACAAGTTTGCGCAAGCGTTGCGTGTAACTCAGACAATGTTCTGCTAACACCTGACTGTAACGTGATGATATATGAACGCTGGGGGATGCTAGTGGACAAAGAACTGCTAGTCAACTAAATGAAGCTTAAAAAACTTGGATTGCACAATGTGAAACTTGGGTGGCCAGCTAGCCAACATAGCTAGACAGTAACTTATTACCAGTAACATCACCTGGAGATGCCTAGCTAGCTAGCAACTAAACCTCTGTATAAATAGGCTGACTTGACTTACGATAAAAAAAAAACCTAGCTGTTTAAACACACAAGATTTAGCAACACAGCTGATAAGTTAATTACTTACTAGTCCAACAGCAAGAAGGGCAGCTCGACATGTGTCCTGCATCCTTTTATCCATCTTAGCTGTCGCCAAACCCAGTATAAGCCAGTCCGAAATTTACTCTTGTCCAGTTTCTTGCTCGGGCACTCTCTTTTTCTCTTCCTCCATTAACCTCGTCTTTGGTCTTTTTGCCTCATTTTTACTTGCCTGGTGGACTAACTGATGATATATCCATGATATAACTCTATCATGGTATCTGTCCAGTCATGTGACCAAATAAAAACGTACAAAAATCTCACTATTCATGTAAATCTATTGTAAGAATGCCATGCTTACGAGGCAGGGTCCATGCACACCATGACTGTTCACTTATGAAACTGACTGAACTTCGGCTGTGCACCAGAGGCTTCTCGTCCTGCTGGTGGTGTAACTCCGAGAAATGATTCATGCAATGCTGGCTGACTCTCATTCTGAGCAGTCACATAACGCGTCATTTTTCTTCTCCACAAATGTCTCATATATATTCACTTACTAGCTGTTTCTGCATTCACAGGAGCTCTTGCTACTCCCTGCCCGTGACTGCATTATGTGTGATAACTCAGTCCTGGTGCACTTAAGTGATGCTCAATACCAGCGTGCTGCTTAAAGAGGGGGTGAAATATTTCACTCGTTCCACCGCAGACGCTTCTTATCATAAGCTCCGTTAAGTAAAAGTCTGCATCTCCAGAACCTGACTGTGGGTCGCATATAAGCTCTTGAGATATTAAAAACTCCTGTATGGAAGCTGCAGCTGGAGGGAGGATGTTAGGACTAGCCAATCCTTAACACACACCAGAATGCAGACGGACAGGTTACTGGAGATGTGTCTCTAGACTGCATCCTTATCAAGAATCCTATTTTAAATCTCACACTTTGATACATTTGTTGTGTCAGGGAAAGGAGGAAACCTTGAAAAGTTTTCCCTAATGATTAACCTATTAGCATATTTGAATCATTTTCATCAAAACAGTTATAAATGTATGTTGCTAATACAGAAAGATTGTTTGATGGTAGATTGCGCTATAATTCATTTTATTTCCGCCAGCATAATACACAGTTCTTAATTGTTTTTAGACGTGAGTGTGATTTACATCAAGCGCAGCACACAGATGTTGATTTTTAACCTGTGTTTCAGACCACGATCAAGCCAGCCAAAGTATTATCCAGTGGAGTTGTAGTACTTGTAGTCCAGTCTTGGTCTCGAGACCACCTTTTCACTTACTCGGGCTCATCTAGGAACTGAAATTGATTCTACTCGATCTTGAATTGGTCTCAGATGGCGTGGGTTGGAGTTCCTCTAATTTTAGAGGGAGACCTCGAACCCTTTTTTCTCCCACCATCTGAGAAAGATCAACTTGAACATTTTTCATATTCTTAAAATAATTGTACACATTCATAAAAAAAAAAACAATAAAACTAATCACTAACTAATTCACATTGCATTTTTTGGTGCTATGAACTGGATATATAATGTTAGGCGAAAACTGACGTTTTTTCACATCTTGGTCTCGATTCAGTCTTGCCTCTGATAAAGACTTGGTCTTGACTACTCCAAAATCCCCAAATCTTGGTATTAACTCAGACTCAACACTTTAAGGTCTTGGTCCTGACTCAGACTCAACCCTTTAAGGTCTTGGTCCTGACTCAGACTCAACCCTTTAAGATGTTGGTCCTGACTCAGACACGACCCTTTAAGGTCTTAGACTTGACTCGGACTTGACCCTTTAAGGTCTTGGTCTTGACTCAGAATCAACCCTTTAAGGTCTTGGACTTGACTCGGAACTGACCCTTTAAGGTCTTGGTCCTGAATCAGACTCGACCCTTTAATGTCTTGGTCCTGACTCAGAATCGATCCTTTAAGGTCTTGGTCTTGACTCAGACTGGACCCTTTAAGGTCTTGGACTTGACTCAGACTCGACCCTTTAAGGTCTTGGACTTGACTCAGACTCAACCCTTTAAGGCAGTGATGTCCAATCTTATCCAAGAAGGGCCAGTGTGGGTGCAGGTTTTCTTTACAACCAAGCAAAAGCCACATGCTACTGAAAGTCAAGATCCATGGATTAAAAACAGGTGGGATGAGGTGTGACTCCTGCTTGATTAGAAGGAAAACCTGCACCCACACCGGCCCTTTGTGGATAAGATTGGACAAACCTGCTTTAAGGTATTGGTCTCGACTCAGACTCGACCCTTTAAGGTCTTGGTCTTGAATCAGACTTGATGTAGGTGGTCTTGTACTAGAGCGAATTGTATACACAGCAATTTACAGTAGCTACCCTTTTTATATTTTAAAAGCGGGAAGAATTGTACTTATTGTGATGGATCAGTGCTTAGGGCTGTACGCTGCGGATCAAACCCACAGCCAAAAGTACTGCCAAAGTGCTCTGGATAGGGGTCGTTGAACAAGACCCTTTGCATTACTGTATCCCACATCAACCAATGAGAAAATATTTTGGATTACGTGTTATTTTACACAATGCAAGCTATCCCAGTACTTTACTGTAACTTTAGAGGGGAACAGTGACTCCACTTCGCACCCAACCCCATTACTGATTATTTTCCTATAACAGTATGCCCCTAAGGTTTAATTCTTTACTTAACTCTTTACAAGCTACTTAATTTAAATATCTGCCTATACTTTACCTCAAATCAGGAAAAATGTAAGTAAACCAACAGCAGGATAGTACCGTTTTTCACTGTGCTTGAATCCCAGATGTTGTTCACTAGAGTTTGCTTGACTACATAGGATCAGGAATGATGTTACACCCTATGTAGACAGCATATGAAGTGAAATTTGGGCGGTTCAACCTGAAGACAATCTTGAGATGGTCGACTGCTCTGGCTAAGTCAATGTAAATGTTACAACTTATGAGAAAGTGAAGGATTCTGCCCATTGCCCCATGGTTTTCTTCTGAGATCTTATGAAATGAACAAAACACGTGCAGTAGAAGCACTGATATTACTTCTGTTAGTCATGTGGAAGTATAAATAAGTAATATTCAGACACTTTCCAATGTAAAATATATGTAATAATTAAAACTCTAACGCAATTTCGAAGTACCTAGGCAGCAGTGGTCTATGCTAATGGTAGCTGTTATGGAAAGCAGATCATTCTATGGCACGTGGCATTAATAGTTAGGTTTGAGATTTTAACATAATTTTAATTGCAGGAATCACACATTCTGGAGACAGGGACATCCTCAGGGAGATATCCCCCTCAGCAAAGCAAGCCACTTCCTTTCAATCGTTTTTAAACTGCAAAAACCGTGTATTACAGTGGAAGGAGAAAAGTTTTGCTTCCACACTCATTTAAAACTTACAAACCTAACATTTTCATGATTATGATGCCCAAAGGCCCGGGAATGTTCTGCAGCACTAATTATTCTCTATACAGTGAGACAACCACGCTATCAGGGCACATCAAGAAAATGGTACGATTTCTGTTTGCTCTGAAAAGCAGGCATTACTAATGCGAGAAATTTTCCTTGCAGCGTGTGTACTTTTGCTCCTCGTGCTGTTTACATGAAGAACAAGAGGAGGCACGGTGCTGTTGATCCTGATCCGCAGTTTACGCAACAGCAATGAAACGGGTGAGTGATAATGGTGTGCTTATCAACAAATGAATACAGTTGTTTTTTTTAACCTTATTCTTAAATAAAACACAACCAGCAGTTGCTCTGCTTCCAAAAGGCACCTATTCCTTGAATCTGAATGGAGGAAAATACAAATAATGTTAAATCAGGCGCAAGACTAAAAAATGTTCGTTAAAAAAATGCATTTTGTCCTTATGTCTTAGGCTTGCAATCAACTGAGAAATTACTAATACTGACCAAAACCCAATATTAAAGTCCAGGAAATTATTATTGCTTAATAAATTATTATTATTATTAATTATTTACTGACTCTGATGGAGCCAAATATAAACAGAATGCAGTCTACAGCACCGACGAAGTTGGAAAGCATGCCAAATTGACCGCGGTTACTCATCTAAGTTAGGATACAAATCAATTGATGGTCAAAAACGTTCGATTTTATTGATTCCTCACACTGGCAGACCCACAAAAAGCCTTCTTGACAGGGAAAAAAAAAAGGCTTAGCAGTGAGGAAAACCTTAAATAAATATATAAGGGAAGCAGTTCGGTGCAAGATAAATGTTCCTAATTTTCTAATGCCATGACTCCCTTGGGAGGCTCTGTGTCCAACACAGGCGGTACATGGGGATATTAAACCACCAAGTGACACTTCCAGTAGGAGACTCCAGTAAGTAATACGGGTATACGGTACATATATTTAGTGAATTCTACATAATAATTACTACAAACATGGTTAACACTGTGTATTATGTGTCTATAGAGCACACAAAAACATCTCTTTAGACCAAATGACCTGAACATGAATACAGTAAACACTTACTAATTAATGTCGGCTTAAGCTACATGAATATTATTCAGTTAACGATATTAAAGCATATAATTAACAGGAATCTGATGCTACAGTGGGCACAGGATGGTGTTTTCTTTTCAATCTTCAGCTGTTCAGTTTCGGTGCCCACTGTAGCCTCAGATTCCTGTTATGAAGTTCGACAAGCAAAGCTAAGCTTAATATCCAACTTATTATGGACCAGGTCTGACTGAAAGCATATGCTGTTTTAGGTACTGGGCAGAGCTTAAAGTCGGCTTCATTGTCAACCAAAATAGATTTTTTTTGAGCCCCTGGAACACCGTTACGTCATGTTTAGACGCAGCCCTTGCTGTGCAACTGCTTTTAATAATTGCTATATGTATATCAAACAGGAATGGCAAAGAACTGGGATTATTCCCATTGCTCTCACAGGACCAACAAGTTCAACATCTTGGCTTATTTGCTGCCACTATAGTATGTGCCTTGTAATAATCACTATACTGAATGTATAATGTATAATATATAATGTATATACTGTATATTGGCACATGAAGAGAGGGGGGAACATAATCCTAAAAAACAAGAACCGAGTACAAATGGACCCAAACTAAATTGATTACCTTTTTCAAAACACAGAGGTAAACAAAAGCAAGCTGACGGCGGAAATTAATATGGCCGGAAATTAATATGGCCAGGCGAGTCTGCTGTGACCCACACCAGGAAAAAACAAAATGGGCTTTAGAGTGCCAAGCGCGCACCAGGCAAGTAAACAGTACTGCCAGGGTACCCGGAAGTGGAAACCTAGTGCGTCTGGAGGGTCAAGCAACTAGCTAAGGCTAATCCCACAGAGCACTTTTACTCCATTGGGAAGCAAGGAAAATAACAATCGCCACAGCATGGAGACACTGAGAGACACAGTGGGCCAAGACAACAGACCCACCATGCACCACCAGGGCAACCAGGAGCTGAGAGGTGAGTAGCACCAGAGAGCAAGAAACTAGTCCTGAAGTGGAAATTATTACCTCATGGATGACCCCTACTGCTGACCCTCTACGAGGCACGACATTACCAAAACTGTCCCTGGCTTACCTCACGCTGTAGCGCTACAAATATCCATACGGTGTGACAAGAGGCACCGCTCTATCCATGTTAAAATAAGGTTGCGAGCAGGTGTCTCTTGTCAGCACTGATTGGCACTAGGGGTCCTGGGAGCTGTAGTTCCATGCTGCCGTGGCCCCCTAGTGCTGGCATGCCCCCTTACAATTTTATCATACGATAAAGCCCATAAGACAAGCTCATCTTTAAAACTCAACTGTGTGATCCACACCGTCACCGCCTTGCGGCTTTTATTCTAAACAAAAGTAAAAGCTTTTTAAAACATTTTTTAAAGATAGTTGCATGGAAACGTGGACATAAAAACAAAGGCATATCTGTAACCCAAAAAGGCTAACCCAAGTTTAGCACATTTACGTAAATGTCAGCACAATGATAAAAGTGGTAACACCAAAAGTTAAGCTCACACAGTGTTGCACAAAAGTCTTAGGCACCCTATTGTTTTTAGGTTCAACTTTTGTTATTGATGGGTTTTTTTTGGGAGTTTTACTGAGCATCTTGGAAAATGCCCTTCTGGAGACTCGGACGCTGTGTAGAATTTGACCAATTTGTAAGCATTATTTTAGCATAGTTCCTTTGTAAGTGTTAATGTTGAGCAGCTGAAAAGCCAAGACTACAGTTTCTGAATGTCTGTATATGAAATCTCATTAGGTTATGGATGGAAAACTAAGGCAAATTTGATCTGACTTGCTGATCTTCATCAGTAAATCTCACAGTCCTCATTGCTGCAATGATAGTAGTAAGTTAAATAAAAGGACAATCAGTAAATCAGTAAAAGTTCAATCAATTGTTTTAGGCCACGCATTATGTTACCTGCTTCTGCATCTCACGCTGCCATCCTCAAACTAAAATTTCTGCTTTCTGTGAGAACTGTTTTGTACAAAAAATACGCCAACCCACTCCAGAGCACTCATGACTTCAGACTTGTGCACAAGCAAAAGTGATGTGAAAGCACCACTTTGTCATTCCTACACACGTTTCTAGCTTTATTACTGTGATAAGTTGTTTATGTCGGCAGGGAGATGCTGCCGTCATTCATTATGCAATCTGACACGCCCACACAGTTCTGATGAAACATTTGAAATTCTGTTGACAAGGGCTACAATTAAGAGATGCTCAGAAAAGTTAAGCAGTAAAGAGACAGGGAATGAAAATCTATGAAAAATTAATGACATGGATCAGTGGATTCAAAACAAAGCAGCAAGCAGCTTGTAATTATAGTGGAATAGAACATGTGATGAACACTGTCCAGGCGTTTGCCTTTACATCACCTGGCTTAAAATGTATAGTTTATATCTACACCGATCAGGCATAACCTTATGACCACCTCCTTTTCTCTACACTCATTGTCCATTTTCTCAGTTCCACTTACCA
>JAOVVH010000037.1:12791044-12801577 GCA_028566435.1 Scorpiodoras heckelii
TAAAAGGAAGTAATTTGCTGCATAAATTATTTGTATACTTTTCGTGTCCCATTGTAGTTCAGGGCTCAGAACTGATTACACCTACAGCACCGTGCAAAAAGACTTAAGGCACCCTGTTGTTTTTCAGGTACTAACTTTTGTTAGTGATGTTTTTTTAATCAGTTTCATATTTCCAAAAAGTTACGTTTCCAACAACAACAAAAAAAATGATGTGTCTTTATGGAAAGTAACACATTGACCTACACAACAGACCACTTTTTTCAACCAAAAAAAAAAAAACATCATGAAGACATCAGGTTGGGTTTTGGATGCAAAAAAAGAGAAGTAAGTGTGAAGGTCAAAGTCTCCAGAAGAGCTGTGGCAGATTCTCCAAATTAATGTCCGTAGTTATAGAACTGCACACGTTGTGAACACCTGGGTGCACTGAAAAAGACATGCCAAATATTGACTTCCTTTAGTTTGTTACCGTTTACAGCACTTAATCGTGTTTTATGTAGAACATCTTCATTATTTCCGAAGGCGTCTTTGCTTTACAGCGAGTCTTTGCATGTGCCTAAGACTTCTGCATCGTTCTGTACAGTAATTATCTGGTAAGTTTTACTGAGCGTCTTGGAGAATCTACGACAGCTCTTCTGGAGACTTTGACTGCCAGTCGAACTTCAGAGGCAAGACCTGGTAAAAAATTTAAAAAATAAATAAAAGGCTACCTTTTCTTCTAACCTGGTAGTAGTTTGTAAAGAGGAATGGACCAAAATTGGTCCATCATACTGCACTAAAGATCCAAATAGTTTACTGGCTGTGATGTGATATTTGTTCATCAACACAAAGTTGTTCATAATACTATGGGTGGTGTTTCAGCACTGTAGGTGGTACTTATTTAAACACCTTAACTGTTATATCAATACACACTGTAAGTACTAATACAAACAATGCAATTATGGTATATTGTATAGTGCTTTGAAAGTTTGCACTCTTTTCAAAAAGGCTGCTGTTGCAGTCTCAGCTTTGCCATAGCCTGAGGACTCACACCACAGTGACATCTCCTGGCGAGCTTCTCCCAGGCCATTTCCACTACGAGTTTACACATACTTCCAGTAAAAAAAAAAAACAACTTCCACCTTGGACACCTTTTCAGAGTTACACAATCATTTCCATTGGCAGTCGTATTTAGTTAAATGTTTGTTTATGATAAGAACCATACAAAGATTGCAATGGAGGTACAATAATAAAACCGCAAGTTTGATCTTGTTTTTATCCAAGATAGATAACTTCACAAAGTTCACTAATAAATTAAGCAAATGTTTTATTAATATTAAAAAATGAAACTGCTTGATTATTGTGGCTGTCTCATAATTTCAAGCCTACTGTTTTAAAAATTTTTGGAAAAGTTGGGAAATTCACACACATCTTGTTAGGTTATTAGTCAAACCAAAGCATGAAAGTTTCAAATATTTTTTTCAGCACATTATTTACCCTTAATATATTTTGTAAATGATAAAATCTCCAATTCCTTGCTGTTTATCTTCCTGTTTACTTATCAAAGCTAACCTCTACAGCTCACAATATCCCATGCTTACTTTCTTTGTCCCATGCTTACTTGCTTACTTTTGAGCTCAGTCTCATGATTCACGAATGCTCACAAATCAAACCCACTGGTTACAGGTGGCTCACAAAAGATCACAATCCTTGTTCCTTTCTGATACTCTTCAGTTTCATTGTTCCATCATGCATGTTTGCACTAAATCGATTCACTAGAATTCACCATTTTTGTTGTTCGAAAATGTGAATGCTTTGACAAAAACTACAGATTAATGAAGCACAATGAGACTAAATGCAGGTTGGTTGAACTTCAAAGCTGTAACAGCGAGAACTTTCAGTGATGATACGTACAAAGTAAGCAGTAAAACCCTTTGGAATGTGCTGCTATGGGTTGTATGATATTACCTGACATGGAGCATTACTACAACAACCTCGACTATTTTGCTATAATTAACATAATATTACCAACAATTAGAGCATAATTAATATTGATTTAAAAATGACATTTTGGACTTTTGTTTTAGCCATTTGTAGTTGCATTTAACATGACAAGACTTCCTTGTGGTGGAAAAAATGAAAGCTGACACTGGAAACTCCTTCCGTACATGGTACAGTGGTGCTTGAATGTTTGTGAACCCTTTGGAATGGTCTATATTTCTGCATAGATTTGATCTAAAACGGATTTTCATCAGATTTTCACACAAGTCCTGAAAGTACAGTAGATACGGAGAACCAAATCTAAGAAATGAGACAAAAATACGAGGGTGAATCTAAAATTATCCGCATTCAGACTTGGGTTTCGAAAAGTTTGTGCGAGATGGGTGCCAGAACAACTCACAGAAGCTTTTGGACATCTGCAAACAAAATTTGGTCTGATACTCTAAGGAAGGTGAAGGTTTCTTAAAAAGAATTACTGGTAAGAAGACATGGATTCATCACTATGAGCCTAAGAGTGACTGGCAGAATATAAAACGGAAACATCCTCAGTGGCTGACCAAGAAATCAGAGATAGTGGAAATGTATAAGGACAGGGGTAGAACACGCAAAACAGTAACAAGAATTCAGGAGCTGAACCTCTGTTATGGTTCACCTTGGAAATAACCATTTAGGAGAGTTCTTTGAACAGTTTGAAATGCTGTGCCAGGATTGTATCTAACCAGTGATCCAAGGATACAAGTATTGGCACCATCGGAACACAGAAAGTAAACTGAAACTAATCAAAAAACTAATCTGTAATAGCAAAAATTATAGTAATTAATTATATTGTAGTACAAGGGCAAATTCCTGTGAGAAATTTGTGGCTGAGTTGTGGCTACTTTGTCTGATGTTAATGGGTTGAATATCCCACAACAAAAACTGGTGAATGCCCTATTTGTTATTCAGTGTGTATGGGCTCTGAATATGGACTTTGAGCCGTTTTACAAGGATTGTGTAAGTGCATGTTTGGTTTGTGTTTATTACCAACAGATTAACACATTCTACTCCAAAAAAAACAATTGAAAATGAGTACATTCTAGATAGATGTTATTTTTCCAAATTCCCCCTATCCCCAAGGTGCAGAAATTGGAGTGAATGAACCCTATTAGCTCAGCCCTGGGGGACAGTCATTCATTCATTCATTCATTCATTCATTTAAAATAAACCCTGCCACCACCACCCACCTTCCAAGGTCAATAAGGACATTGCTAGCAATATACAAAGTCATGTTTTCTACTGTTTAAGCCAATCCTAAGAGATAAATGCATATGGAAATATACTTATAAATGAAATAGTGCCGATACAATAAACAGGAGCAAATACACAAACATTTTGGCACTTATTGAACTTTCCTTTCTTGCTGTTTAAGGCTGCAAACTTGTGAATCACTTAACCAAAATCAATGCATTTCTCCAACTTACTTTCGAGATTGGAAAGCCTTGACTGTTCCATGGTCAAAATCAGCAACTACGGACCCCATTTCCAGAAAAGGTGGCACACTTTCAAAAAATGCAATAAAAGCTGAAATTTGTCATTTGTTAGTCCACTTGGTGTACCCCGCCTTCGCCCGATGACGCTGGGATTGGCTTCAGCCCCCCTGTGACCCCGACTAGCGGGATAAAGTGGAAGATAATGAATGAATGAATGAAATGAATGAAGATCATGAAAAGATTCAGGGAGTCAGGGGCAATCTTGGTGCGTAAAGCACAAGGGTGGAAACCCCTGCTGAATATGTGTGACCAGTCAAGCCCTCAGGTGGTATTGTTTGAGAAACCGTCATGCTACCATAATGGACATAGTCACATCCTCACATTGCGCAACTGTGCCGCCCGAACTCAAATTCAATTGTAAATATCGCTTTACAAGCACAAGAATTCCATGAGGACAGCAGCAGGAAACAAAACAAAACAATGTGTGCAAGTGCAGATGAAATCACATGGTTTGAAGCATCATTGTAATTGGGTAATAATGACAAATCTGACAGTGCGTTATATTTTTCAAAAAGTAAATTAGCATAGTGCATAGGTTTATTGATACGTGCAAGCTTGGCTTACCGAATATTTTTATTGTTATAACTAACTATATTTTTTTTATTTAAAAAATTCTGCTGAAACAGAAAACAGCACAAAAAATTTATAGACGGTCATTTTAGTCATCCCCTTCAATGGTCTCACCCGGTGCGGTCTGCAAATCGCAACACCCCACAACCCCCGCCCCTACTTCCTTTTTAAACTCCTGCTCTATTATGCTTTGTAATTAGTTACACATTAGCTTGACTGCCAGTCACAGAATAATTAAAAATCTTTCCTACACCATCCTCTACACATTCACATTCATTTAACATATTCTGCCAATTTTATAATGCTCTATATGGCAATTTTCTTTGTTTGAGATGATTACTTCTCTAAATCTCACTTGTCATTAAACCTTTTCTTTTTTTTCTATTTACACAGTAGCTATACTGTTTTAAGAGCCTTGAGACACATTTGAAGGGAGGCATGTGGAAATGCTGTTATAGGTGTTGACTGTTGTGGCCTGATGTAAAGTTATCACCCCAAACTTGTTTTATTTGCATCTTGTACCACACAACATTTTATCCGGTTTTAGTTACAGTTAATGTCATGTCCATAGAACAAATTAGATCCTGTTTTCACAACTATAAACAGTCATTCCTTCACCAGCCCCTATATTTTCTCTCTCTTGAATTTAATATGCAGCACAAAAAAAGAACACATACACAAATTGTGTGTCATGTTGCTAAGAAATGGGAATGTGTTAAAGCGTCTACCATGAAAACTTTCCCATAAAGCAAACCCTGTGCATGGTTAATGAAAGCATATTTATATATGCTTTGTGCGTTGTAGTAGATGAGAGAACATGGTCTGAGTGAGAATGGCACTTCATGAAGCTGAAAGCAAAGCTACAAAATGTCCTGGCGTCTGAGGTTTTGAGTGTTTCTTTCATGGTGAAACAAATAGTAATAAGAAGCATCATTTTCAAATTGAAACTCAGACAATGTCTGTGCCCAGTGTCCACATTACTCCCTCTTACCTACCAGGATGTCACAGCAGACTACCTATCTTCTGTGGCACCAAATCTTTGCCGGGTTTGGTTAGTTGTTCGTCCGTTATTTAAAGCCACCATTTGCAATTCAACCACTGATATGTAATGCTCCATTTCCAACACTTGGTTACCCCATAGTGGACCCATCATACCATTATAGTGGTACTTATCACACCCCTATTTAAATGAACCTACAAGTATAATGTGTTGATAAACTGGCCATTCAATCTGTATTGCTTTATCTTAGTCAGATTTATAGAGGATCCCGAACCTGTCCCAGGAACTCTGTGCGTGAGGTGGGAATACACCCTGGGTGGGACGCCAGTCCATCGCACACATGGATTTTCACATCCATTAAGGGGCAATTTAGAGTAGCCAGTCAACATACAGGTATGTTTTTAGGAGATCGGGGGAAACCAAAGAGCCTAGAGGAAACAGACAGAGGAAGAACATGAGCATCTATCAGATAATTTACCATATCAAAACGATGCAATTCTGAATTAATACAGTGTTTTCTAGATATGTGACAAACTGAGTTTTTGTAGTTTTACAGGATGAAAATTATGTACCTGGTGATCAATCGATAAGATTTACTTTCATAGAGAAAAGATACAAAACAGACTTCTGTTTGCAGTTGAAGATTGGAAACTCCTTTTCTGGTCTTTTCCCAATCTTCAACTGTCCTGTTTCAGTGATCCTGGGCCCAGTGTAGTCTCAGAATCCTGTTGGTTTTCCTCAAGGTTTGGTGCGTTCTGGGATATTTTTCTAATTTTTCAGCACCTTCCTATCAGCTTGGATCAGTGTGGTCGTTCTCCTTTGACCTGTCTCATCAACTAGGTGTTTCCATCTGATGAAATGCCAGCCAGTGGATTCTTTTTTGTTTTTCCACACCATTCACACACATATGATAAAATCCTAGGAGATCAGCAGTTTCTGAAATACTCAACCCATCCTGCCACTCAACCAACAACCAGGCCATGGTCAGAGTCCCAGAGATCACATTTTTCCCCATTCTGATGTTTGATGTGAACATTAACTAAAGCCCGTGACCTTGACCAATTGGAATATATACTATAAACACTGTAGGTTCAAGACTGAAGGTGTACCAGTATCCTAATAAAGTGGCCAGTGAGTGTATTTCTTTCAGTTCAGTGTCTAGGGAAAAAAAAGGTACAAAAACATAAAAGACAATTATGGATGACAGTACAGACTACCTGCTTTTTATATTTGACATTTGTTTCAATTTCACATGCATATTCAGTCAAAATTGACAGTTGATGTTGCATTCCCTCACAAGCAAGGTTACCAGGCTACAGTAGACACTGCGTGAAAAATGACGTTCATGAAAGTGATATATTGTACACGTTGAATAAAATCATCCATCACAGGATTGAATGACTTCAGAAGTGACTTTAGTTCTTTTTTTTTTTTAACACATCCCAGATGCAAATTCGGAGCCTGAACATTTGACAGGATTGACTCAGCTAGAAAAGTGCAAATGGTTAATGGTGGTAGTCACTTGAAGATGGATTGCATTATCATTAAAACCAGACATATGCCTGCAGAAAGTAATGCAATCACACATCACAAAGCTGATAAGCCATCTCAAGCAATCATTGTCCAGAGGCAAAATTGATTGGTTATGTAGCTAGAAGCATTTTTATGCTAATCTCTTCTACTGTGATTTTATCCCCAAAGAATAAGGGACCTTTGTTGCACATGGTAATAAAGAAGTTATAAGTTTACAATGAATTGTACGGCATCCGTCACCCTACGTATACTTGTCTTGCTGCTGATTGAAAGGTATTGTAGACAGCACTTCTGGATTTTTAATAAATATCAAGTTGCCAGCTATATCATTTATATTTCAGAATGACACAAGAAAAGTAATGATGTTTGATAGGTTTCTCACTCTTTAATCTATCTTCCCAATGGAAGTTTCTGAATTCACGGTTCAAGACCATACAGCGTGATATTTGCACCTCTGATTAAGCAAATGAGGAGCTAGTCTCATAAGACTGCAGTGTTTGAATATGTGCCGGCACAATTTATATATTCCAGTCTCACAATTTTCAAAGCTACTGATTTTTAATGTTTTGTTCACATGAGGCCAATTAACTTTGGGAGAATAAACCTCAGAGGAATACAAACATGTCCATCTCTCTGTATTAGAACAAAATTAGGGCTTTATGACACTGACTCACTAATTAGCCTTGTTTGTTTTTTTATTCTGGTAGCTTAATGGTGCAGGTTTTTGGATGTTGGCAGCCAGGCTCATTCACTTGCTTCCAGAACAAACATGTCATGCAAGCAATAGCAATTGCTTAATTAAAGCAAAAAAATTAAAATAAATAAAAAATGTTCTTGGGCAAATTGCACCAGGTGTTATAATCAAACACACCGCCAATGGTTGGGAAGATTTCACACAACAAGCAGCAATCAAGATGAAGGTCTAGGAGCTTTCTAAAGTTCTCAAAAACAACATAATTGAATTCAACATTATTTTTTTCAATTCAACAATCGAATTGAAAGAGAGCTATAGCAGCTATAGCAAAGATCTTAAACATCACTTTTAGTACAGATGGTTTGATAATATACATGTGGCAGGTTCATTGACCTGCAACTAATCATCCCCTGCAAGTGCCCTACTTCAATAACCAATGAACTGCACTGCAATTATCTCTGTTCAATGTCTGTTCTTTCCTGAAGACTTTCCCATATTGGAAAACCTTCTGACTGTTACCAATTACATATTAAATAAGCATGTTACACAAAGCTCCACTTTATAAACAGTTAGATGTTTTTACTGGTTAAATATGTTTCTAAACCATTTGTTATTAGTCTTAAATTATGTGTATGCATCATGTGGATTAGATATTACCTTCATACCTGCAGCGTTAAAGATGTATAATGACTGCTGTCAGCTGTCTGCAGCACCTAGACTTCAATCAATCCTTCAATTCAATATCAGGAATGTACAATCAATGATATATTGCACTATAGCCCCAGGCAGTACTTTTATGTTTTGCACATATGCACAATAACCTGGCTTATTACACTAGTCCTTTCATTTCTACTCTTTCTGATATTACCATCTCGCATGCTGCTGTTGTTCATTTGTATTTTTTGCACACCATCTGATATACCTACAGTCGTGAAAAACAAAGTATATCCTCTTTGAATTCTATGGGTTTATGTATCAGGACATAGCGTCAAGTCATGTGTGAAAAACTAAATACACATTTACTGCTTCCATACGAATTAAGAGGGTAAGAGTCAGCCAGGTGCTGCTAATCAAATGCCCTTGATTAATTGATCATCAGCAAGTGTGAGCACCTCTATTAAAGCATACATTTTGGCAGTTTGCTGGTCTGGAGCATTCAGATGTGTGTTAACACAATTCCAAGGAGGAAAGGCATCAGCAATGATCTTAGAGAAGCTATTGTTGCTGCATATCAGTCTGGGCAGGGGTATAAGGCCATTTCCAAACAGTTTCAAACATTCTACACTGAGAAAGATTATTCACAAGTGGAAAACATTCAAGACAGTTGCCAGTCTTCCCAGGAGCGTACATCCCAACAAATTCACCCCTAGTTCAGAACGTGCAGTTCTGCATCTCCAAGAGCTACATCTCAGACTCTGCAGGCCTCGCTTCACATATTAAATATTCATGTTTATGACAGAATAATTAGAAAAAGACTGAACAAGTATGGCTTGTTTTGAAGGGCTGCCAGGAGAAAGCATCTTCTTTCTAAAAAGAACATGGCAACACAACCTAAATTTGTAGAGTTACATCTGAACAAACCACAAGACTTCTGGAACAATGTCCTTTGGTCAGATGATTCCAAAGTGGAGATGTTTGTCCATGATGCACTGTGCCAGGTTCGGTGAAAACCAAACACAGCATATCAGCACAAACACCTCATTCCAACTGTCAGCATGGTGGTGGAGGGGTGATGATTTGGGCTTGTTTTGCAGCCAAAGGACCTGGGAACCTTGCAGTCATTGAGTTGACTATGAACTCTTCTGTACACCAAGGCATTCTAGAGTCAAATGTGAGGCCATCTATCCAAGAGCTAACGCTTGGCTGAAATTGGGTCATGCAACAGGACAAAGAACCTAAGCACACCAGCAAATCTACAACAGAATGGCTGAAAAAGAAATAATCAAGGTATTGTAATGGCCCAGTCCAGACCTAACTGAAATGCTGTGTTGGGACTTTAAGAGAGCTGTGCATAAAAGAATGCCCACAAATCTCAATGAAGTGAATCAATATTGTAAAGAAGAGTGGGCCAAACATTCCTCCAGAATGATGTGAGAGACTGATAAAGTCATAGAGAAAAGGATTACTTCAAGTTATTACTGCTAAAGGTGTTTCTACAAGCTATTGATTCATGGGGTGTACTTAGTTTTTCACACATGGCTTCTCTAGTTTGGCTTCATTGTTTGTTAATTAAATAATGACATGGTGGAATCTGTTGTGTTTTGTTGTTCATCTGAGGTTGTATTTGCCTAATTTTAAGACCTACGGACCAGCTGGTTTTTTATGTCCTGATATGTACAACCATAATATTCAAAGAGGTTGTGTAAGTACCGCACTACATAGCCAGCCATCACCATTCTTTTTGTGTGATTTTCATGCTGATAGAACACTAGTATATTTATTTATCTAACCTCCCACGTTATATTCTTATTATGTAATGCTTTAATTACCCCAGGAAGGATTAATAAAAGCTTATCCTATCTAACTATAGAAATAGATATACCATAGCAGTGCGGGATATGCCATAAAATGCATAAAATGAGAGAAATAGCTGTTCTTGAGCTATAGACATGTGTCAGTTGCAGTGACCCCTATGTATGAAATTTCACAAAATTTGGCATGCATATAAAGAATGTGGTAGTGATGCAGGGTGTGGAATTTCAAAATTGTCGCTCAAGCAGTTCTTGAGATATTGAAATGTATCTCTTGCATTGCCCCATGGACAGAATTTCATGAAATCTGCCATGCATTTTCAAAAAGTAGTAATGATGCAGGGTGTGAAAGTTTGTGAAGTTTGAGCCTTTATATCACAAGATATTGGCCAGTGACGTGCTAGATTTTTGCTTTGAATACTAATCACTAGGTGGTGCTACTCCACAAATGAATCTTAATGAGCTAGGGTAATCTGCCTCCTTAAGGCCAACTTGCCATACAAAGTCAATTGGAGTGACACTGGCCAAACTCAGGCATCTGTGGGCTCATGTATACAGAAGGTGGGTGTGAATGCTTTCCACCGAGTGTGTTACAGTAATCCCAGACTTTGCGTCTCGGAGGAAACACGCAGAGGTGGCAGAAGTACAGAAGTTTCTTACTTAAGTAAAAGTACTAGTAATGTTGTAAAAGAATTACTTAAGTAAAAGTTGAAGTATGATTAAAAAATTTTACTCAAGTAGAAGTATAAAAGTACATGC